>CAUYQG010298049.1:0-25882 GCA_963574415.1 Tarsius wallacei
ACGCCCGGCTAATTTTTTGATTTATTGTAGAGATGAGGTCTCGCTTGCCCAGGCGGGTCTCGAACCCGCGGGCTCAGGCAATCCACTCACCTCAGCCTCCCAAAGACGCGGGATTACAGGCTGAGCCACCGAGCCCGGCTGTGAGTTCCTTTTTCTTTTAAGATTCTTTCACTTAGCATAATATCTTCCAAGTTTATCTCATGTTGTAGTACGTATCAGTACTTCATTTATTTTGATTGCTGAGTAATATTCCTTTGTATGAATACACTACATTTTGTTGTTCATTCATTGATTGATCAATATTTGGACTGCTTCCACTTTCTGGCCATTATGAATAGAGATGTTATGAACACTCATTTACGAGTTTTAGGTGGACATATGTTTTCAGTTCTCTTAGGCTTATACCTAGGAATCAAACTGCAGGGTCATATGGTAACCGAATGCTTAACCATTTGGAGAACTATCGGACTGTTTTTCCAAATGGCTACATGACAGGTGATTTCCAGCAGCAATGTATAAGGGTTCCAATTTCTCTACATCTCTACTGACACTTGTTTACTCTCTATCCTATTAATTAGCGATTCTAGTAGGTATGACTGGTATCTCATTGTGGTCTTGCTTGGTATTTTCCTGGTGGCTAAAGATGTTGAACATCTTTCCTTGTGGTTATTGGCCATTTGTATCTGTTTTGGGGATAAATATTTATTCTGATCCTTTCTCCATTTAACATTGGGTTGTTCTTTTAATTATTGAGATATAAATGCTCTTTTTGCGTTCTAAATAGAAGTACTCCATCAGATATATGGTTTGCAAATATTTTCTCCTATCATTTGTGTTGTCTTTTTGCTTTTTTGATAGTTTTATTACATTCATAAAAGATTTTTATTTGGAAGAAGTCCAATTTATCTATTTTTTCTTTTGTTGCTTGTACTTTAGGTTTCATAATTAAGACACCATCACCTAATTCAAGATTGCAAAGAGTTACACCTACATCTTTGAATAAGAATGTAATACGTTTACTTTGTGCGTGGTGTCAAGGAAGAATTTAACAGTACAAATTAAGCCAGGAGAATTTCGCACTATCTACCAATTAGAAAGGTCCATAAGAGAACAAAAAAACCCCACAAAACATTCAATTGACAATACGATTGCTGGAGAGGATGCAGAGGAAATGGAGCTCTCATACATTGCTGGTAGAAATGCACAATGGTACAGCCACTGTGGAATAGAGTTTGGCAGTTTATTATAAACATGCACTTATCATATGACCCAGCCTTCCCACTCCCAGGTATCTGAAAAAAAGAAAAGAAAATCTGTCTTCACACAAAACTTGTATGCAAATTTTTTTATCAGAGGTATTCTTAATTCCTGGTAGTAAGAGATAACCCAATTGGCCTTACACTACTACAAAGATAAATGTGCAATTTCCATCCAATGAATTATCACTCAGCAATAAAAAGAATAGGAGGAAATATACATGTATTGACTGTATTTGTTTAGGATTCTGCAAAAGACAAAACTAGAAAGCAGGAGAAGAGATAAAGGATAGCCAGAAAAGAGAATTGGACTAAAAAAGGCAGAATAAGAATATTATTTATAGCAACATAAGTATTCTATGTCTTGATTGTAGTGGTGGTTAAACGATCCTCTTCATGTACCAAAACTTCATACTGTATACCTGAAAGATTATATTGAAATATACATACATTCAAAAAATTAAACAAGGAACTAAATGCATGAAAACTAATTCACAAATAATTATGTAAAATAATCAAATTAGGATCATCTGACAATAATGAAAGCACTTACTGAGATAAGATTTATTTTCCACCTGAAGTCCTAAGTGAGTTAAATCAATTTAGCTTAATTTAATTAGTCCACGTTGTAATAAAAATCATAACAACACTTAGTATCATATAAATATATACAATTATAAATTATCTTTTTAAAAATTGTCATCTAATTTTATTTTAAATTTTATTTTATTATAGAGATATAAGGTACAAGTGAATATTAACTATATAAGTAGGTTGCATACAGGTGAAGTTGGGAGGCTCTAACTGGCCCTCAATTTCCATGGGAGTGGATGATTTTTCAATACATATAAAAAGAACAGGAGCAAAAGTGTCTGTACTCACCATTTGTGTATAACAGTTATGCTGAATTAAAGTAATGCAATAAGATGTTAAAATCCAATTTCACAATTTGAAATCCCAAATAAACAAAATTAAGAAAGTCTGTCATCTACACCCATTATCTCTCCCCCCACCTGTGTTTGCAGTGGCTTCAGTGTCTGCATTGTAAATAAGTCATATCAATCGGCATAAACAGCCATAAGGTGCTACAGAAAAATAAGAATGTTATCATAGAAAATGTTAGATATTGAAGAATGTTATATAGAAAAATTATATCAAAATATTATATAAAATAAACTGAATAATAATAAAGTAGAATATATTTCAATATGTATATAAGAATCTACCCATGAAAGTCTATCAGTGATAATTGGAGATGCTCTTTTTAGTACTAATATAACAGTATAGTACAAAGTAGAATGCATATAATTGCTGCTTATAACTTCATCGTATGCTTCCAGACATCTATGGAAAGGTAGCATGGTTGCCCCCAAAGAACTGAAAAGTTGGACTGATTAGGTACCCAAATCAAGGGAAAAGCAATATATTAGAGCAGAGTGATTAATACAGATTTGTGGGTTGTTTCATAAACTCCTAATTGGCCCTTGTCATGTAAAATTAAGCAGTTTGAAATACAGGATTGTTTTCTGTTTGAATAAAGTAATATGTTTAAAATTCGTTTGTGAATGAAAACATGTAAAAGGATAACAAATGTTTTTATTAGCACTATGTTTGCTTGTATACCCTTCAACTGAAATTCATTAGCGACTCAGCAATGTTCTCTTCAGAAATTACTTACCAATATACATAAGGTCAGACTTTGAAATTGTCTTCTTTTTTTTTGAGTTGGAGTCTCACTCTGTCGCCCAGACTGGAGTGCAGTGGCCGCTCCCGGCCACTGCAGCCTCGAGCTCCTGGGCTCCGGCGATCCTTCTTCCTCAGTCTTCCAAGTTGCTGGAACTACAGGCGCGCGCTACCACGCCCGGCTAATTTTTTGATTTATTGTAGAGATGAGGTCTCGCTTGCCCAGGCTATAAGTCTTGCTCTCTGATAGGTCAAGCCCTCTGCTGTTGTTCTCTTAATTTGTCTTGGCTATTTTGGTCCTTAGCATTTCCATTTGAAATTTAGGATCAGGTTTGTCTGTAGTGTCTCTTGAATTTCGAGTGCGGATAATCATTCTGATTGCAAATGAGGAGAGTTTTGATTCTTCCACTTCTTATATGTTATTTATTGTCGTCTTATCTTGTTGAATTAGCTAGACTATTGAGAACTATTTTGAATAGTAGGGGTAATAATGGGATTTTTGCTATCCTGACATTAAAGAAAATGCTTCTATTTAGACTGTTTCTTTTTAAGGTTGATTATTTAGAACAGCTCAGAATTTTCATATATTTGATTTTAACATATTAAAGAATTCAAAACACACAGTTAGTTATGAGCTTACTGGAACCGTCTTAATGTTTACATTGTTCTACATGCATTTAATTGGATTTAATTCTGACTCTAAAGTGACAGAACTCTCTGGAGGCTAAATTTTATAGGCGAGAATAATATACTTCCATTTTAATTGAAAAGTAACAAAGCTTCCTTCTACTGCACAATTTTTGTGGATAATATCCTAGCGCTGTCCAACAGAAATTTTTGCAGAAATGGAAGTATTCTATTTCTGTGCACGTAGGCAAGTAACTATCATATTGAACAGTGCGAGCCTAGACTTTGGAATTATAACCATGCCCCATTTACTGACTATGCAACTCTAGCCTGGTTTCAGAAGGCTTAGTCTTTTGGGCAAGCACAGATCCACACTCAGGCACATAGCTAGAGGAGTGGTACAGTGTTTGCTGGACTGCAGCCCTGGCTCTCTACCTAGCCGGGCACCCTAGTGCAGTGAGCAACCAGCACCACTGACAAGGATGATTTCCTGTGACTACCTCCGGGGGCTCCCCACCCTGACTGCTGAAACAGTAGAAAACCCTGGCCCCATTTGCCGAGAAGTCACCTAATCAAAGTAGGACCCATTGTTTTCCAAGTCACAAGTCAATAAATACTAAGAGACTTGGCTAGTGAAATTCTTCACATTAGAATTCTTCCTGTACCCAGATCTTTCAGAACTGGACTTCTGTTCTCCCATATTCAAGAGGCCCATGAATCAACCAGAGGATTGTTTATTGTTTTTACTGATTTATGAAAAATTTATTTGTACAGAACTTCTGAAGGTGATGGGAGAGAGGAGGAATAGTGGCGCTATGGACTGAATATTCGTGTCTTCTCCCAAATTCATATGTTGAAATTCTAATCTCCAAGGTGATGCTATTAAGAACTGGAGGCTTTGAGAGGTGATTAGGTCGTGAGGGCAGAACCCTCATGAATGGGATTAGAACCCTTATAAAAGAGACCTTAGAGGGCTCTCTAGCCCCTTGTTTTCATCTGTGTGGCTACAAGAAGAAGATTATAGATTGCAACCTGGAAGAGTGCCCTCATCAGAACCCAGCCTTGCTGACACCTGGTCTTGGACTTCCTGCCTCCAGAACTGTGAGAAATAAATGTTTGTTGTTAAGCCACCCGGTCTATGGTAATTTGTCACAGCGGTCTGAACTGACTACTGGTTGTTTTAGAAAGCAGAGGTGCACAGTACAAGGGTGCTCCTGCTGCTCTTTTCATTCTCATATTCTAGAAAATGAGGTATAATGGAGGGAGGGTTGAACCTTTTAAACTTATTTCTAGCTGTTATTTTTTTAGCAAGCAAAACATTCATTGAACACTGATTGCTTTTAATTCAGCTCCGTCTGCACTGTACTTAATAGATGTTACTCCCGCGTTCTTATAAATGGCTGGCTGTTATTCTTGGTTTCAGAGCCATTTTGAGTTTTTATCTTCATGTGTATTTTAACTGGAAATTGGGTGGAGACATATTGGGAAATTTGGGCTGATGTCATCTTTATTCAGAACTCAGTTTATGGCCATTTGCAGGATTTATTCATCCCGCCACAGCTTTTGATCTTAATGAAGTGTCTTTTGGTTGAGCTGCTGGATCTCAAAGGTTTTAGACTTTAATGTTTCTTAAGAGGATTGATACAGCTACCTGAAGAAAAATGTAGCATATAGGAATTATCTTCGACAGATCAAATTCTGTTTCCAAATGATATAAAACCCACCTGTGTCCACGTTTCTCTGCCTTCTTTTAAATTTACAACCTAGTAACTTAAAAAAAAGTATGAGTTAGATATTGCCTTTTCAGTAGAACTATGTTACGATCTTTTGCTCATGAACAGGAAATGAATTTAAGAAGCCTCAGACCTGTTGACCAGTCCTTTTCTTAGGGCTTGCTATTGACTTTGTCAAAACTAAAGCTATTGCTTTTGGCATCACCCTCCATGATTCAAATGGACAGCACTAAATAGCTTCATTCCAGAGGTCAGTTCATATAATGATGTGGTGGATACATTTTGCAGCTCTTATTCTTGTGGACACATGCTGGGATGAAGTCCTGCTCAAAAATAACATGTTCTTAGGAGCTTCATTAAATGGGCATGTGGGTTTTTTTTTTTTAATATCCAAGGTGTATAAATGTATAAACACCTTTCCTCAGATTTTTTCTTCACTGGTCCATGGAGTTTCAGTTAAAGTCTTTATTGAATAATTCAGAAGTTCTCTCCTAAAAGAAAGTTTCTGGCAGTCCTTGTAATTGACCAGATGGAATGCCCCTCAATTTGGATTAAAGTCCAATTTATTTTAGTTTTTTTCTTAAGGAAAATTTCAAATTTGGCTTTTATGCTGGGTTTTATTATTATTATTTTTTGAGTCTCACTCTGTCATCCAGGCTTGAATGCAGTGACATGATCATGGCTTACCACAGCCTTGAACTCCTGGGCCCATGTAGTCCTCCTTCCTTAGCCTCCCTGGGAGGTGGGATCACAGGTTCACACCATTATTCCCTGCGAATTATTTGATTTTTTGTAGAGACGAGGTCTTGCTATGTTGTTCAGGCTGGTCTTGAACTCCTAACCTCAAGTGATCTTTCCACCTCAGCCTCCAAAAGTGCTGGAATTACAGGTATGAGCCACCACACCTGGCCTATGATGGGTATTAAAAACACATGACAACTATTTTTAGTAAACAACACTGAACACTTCAGACCCTTATCAGAGACTTCAGTCTTGAATTATTTACCTTCCAGTTCTATGAATGGCCATTTGAGTCTGCAGACAGTTTAAATGGTCAGCACAGTGAACAGTTCCTAATGTGTAGGTAGCCCAGGACTAGCAGTACCAGCATCACTTGGAGACTTGTTAGTAATGCAAATTCTTGGGCCCACTCCAGACCTAGTGAATCAGAAACACAAATGGGGTGTGGCCCTCCAGTCAATTCTAGATAACACATGCTACACCTGGCCTCCAACCTAGACCCACTTTGGGCACTTGTTAAAACACACAGATTCTTGGTTCCCACCTCCACAGTGTCTGACTTACTGGTCTTGGAGAGGGCCCAGGAATCAGTTTTATATGTTCTGTGGTAAAGCGCGCTCTGTTCTCATCTTGTATCAAGTTAGATCACTTGGTAGCTATAAATGTAGAAGATAATACCTTTGTTCTCATCCAAGTGTCTGTAAAGAACTCCAGTGTAAGATAATGGCATGTAATCAGATGTTTTCTCCAGAATTACTTAAGGAGACTTTAAAAATACAGGTGTCTAGGGTCTGCTAAATCAGTAGCTCTAATTAAGTTTTGGTTGTCTGGTTTTGTTTTTGTTTGTTTCACAGGTGACATATCTGAGAACCATGTATTTTTGTGTTTAGCTTTCATTGAGGGTTGACAGAAGAAATAGCCATATTAATTAATATTTTTATATATTTTGCACTACTTGATAACTCTTTCTAGGATTTAGTAGAAGAAAATAGCATCTGTCTCTCTTGAAAGTTTACATGCAACTCTTCGTTTTTCCTTTTGCTTTAATTACTAGGGAGAGCAGAGTAAAATTTTGCACTCAGTTTTGAAATACCTATTTCTGTTGCCCACTTAAATCCATGTTCCTTTTTAACCTTCTGTAACTTGGCTGACATTGGTTTGGAGATAGATAGGGCCCCAAAAGTAAGTAAATGGCAGAATATCTGCCCTTTGCTTTGACATGGGCCTCTTGTTGGAGAACTTTTCTAGCTCTGGGTTAGTGTCTCCTTTATGTCTTCCTCCATAAGATGTACACACTACAATCGTTGGTAGCCTGATTGTGAAAGAGTTAATATTTCCCAATACCAGGCACTGGCATAGGCAGTCAGAGAAATCTGGTTCATTTTGTTTCAAAATACACCATACCTCAAGTAAGTACAAACAGCTGCAATATGGGCTTGGGGCCAAAAGAAATCAGTGTGGTGCTATGAACTCCAGCTGAGAGGAGTTCATGTAACATGGGTCTGAGATCAGGCTCCAAAATGAAACCTTCAGACCCCAGCAGGAGGAAGATCCTTAGATGTCACGCCGGTCACCTCCACAGCCACTACCCAAAGAAACTGGGGTGGTTCTTTGGAGTGGTGGCCTTTAAAAAAAATAATCTAAATTCTTATGCCTGAAGTCACTTCTCTGCCGTGGGTTAAACACACCACATTTTGTCTCTCGTGGCCCAGAACTACAGTACTGTAAATAGAGAAATCTGGGAATACAAAAACATTTATAAATTTGCCGCCTGCTCATTTTATCTCTTTGACTTGGCTTAAAACAGCAATCCCACTAACCCCAGCCCTACAGCATACGGCTTCCTTCTCAAGTCTCAGGAAATTCTTGGTCAGGTAGAACCCACAACCACCAAGTCTGGTTGTTTCCTCTTCTCCCAGATTTTTAAGTAATATCAGTTTTGCAAACTAATTTTTTCATTGGCTGATTTCTTTTGTAACAGAATTCCTTCTCTAATACCATCATGCCTTATCGCCTTTTTGGGGTGGTTATCTTATTTATTTGTTTATTTTTATTTTTAAAAGCCTCACAACACACAACTTAAAGGAGTGGCTATCAAATCCCTTTTCAGATTAATTTTAAATTTTGTGTGTGTGTTTGTGATATTCTCCATTCTCTGCATATTTGGAATAGCCCCTTGTGTTTTTCTGTATATGTAGGACATCTTTCAGGCTGATGAGTAGATGGTAAGATTTCTTTAAAGTGAGGCCTCACAGCTGTTTCAAGATTTCCAGTTGGTTTTTAGGTCACATCTCAGGCATAGGGGCTTTGTGGCTACTTTGTGGTCTTTATTATCTCTTCACAGTTTATATATTTTTAAATGGCTCCTTTTCCTTTCCATTTTCTGCTGCTTTCTTGATAAACAGCCTCAGTAATTATTTTTAAAGTTGTCTACTATCACATTTAAAACCCTTTTATGACATGAAAACAGAAGTGTTAGGGAAGGTGAGTTAGGGAAGGGTCCATTTTTTGTTTGTTTTCATAGTTAGTTACTAAATAATTGTGAACAGAGAAAAGTAATTTAATTCCCTTTGCCTCACTTTCCTAATTTCTTAAACAGAGTGGTAATGTGTGAGATGTTATGCATAGAATTGTTATTCATATATAAAAGGATGAGGCCAGTCTTTCCTTACTGCCCCCCTCAAGTTGGTAAAATCATGTGTGTGAATTCTCAGGAAACTGGAGTATTTACATATCCTCAACCCAGCTGGGAATAATTCATCCCCTAGCACAATGCTAGTTTTCTTTAGGTTCCTCTCTGTACTTACTGTTTTAAATAGGTATTGCCAAGAGGGATTTCACTGAAGAAGAATGGTGTATGCTGGGAGCAGGAAAGGAAATGAAATTAAGCGCCTCATGATTTTTCCCATGCTGAAGTGTAGATACTAGGATTGTATTAAACAGGTATTATTTTTTTCTCCCCTAAAACTTGGGCAGGATGTATAAATCTAGACTTAGGTTATATACTGATTATTTTTAAGCTAACTTTTATCTTCAGTTTAATTAGAGGTTAGTGAAGGAAACTACATTTCTTATTTGGCTCTTGAACTTTGAAAATAAACAAAACTTTCATATTTTTGAATAGCACATTGTGGGCCAAACAGCATCTGGAAGAGATTATTCTCACTGGTAGGCAGAAGAGATTTCATTTCATAGTCTACCATCTTCAAAGAACATGGTACCTTGTCACATTTCTCATACATCCTGGAAGCAGAAGTAGCATTTAGGGCCACATTGCTGGAACATCTGCCTTTTTTTCTTTGTTTTCCATTGGATGTTAATGTATCTTTCAAATATTCTAATATTTCTTTAGCTTTTGAAAACACAGCGAAACTTGATGGTGTGATGCTGCATTGTTTACTGTGGTCCAGACTTCTCCTTTTTCAGAAGACCTATTTGACTTTTGGCAGCATGTCTCTTAGAGTTTGTGATTTGTCTGAGACTTCTTTTCCTGTCTTCTCTAAAATCAGGCACATGTGTGTCTGGGGTAGTCATGTAATTTGTAACAGAACTTCTAACCACATTTAAAAATTAAAAAAAAATAAAAGTAGCCGGGCTCGGTGGCTCAGCCTGTAATCCCAGCGCTTTGGAAGGCTGAGGTGAGTGGATTGCTTGAGCCCACGGGTTCGTGACCCGCCCGGGCAACTTGGCAAGACCTCATCTCTACAATAAAATAAAACATTAGCCAGGTGTGGTAGTGCGCGCCTATAGTTCCAGCTACTTGGAAGGCTAAGGCGGAAGGATCGCTGGAGCCCAGCAGGTTGAGGCTGCGATGGCTGGGAGCATGCCACTGCACTCCAGTCTGGGTGACAGAGTGAGACTCCAACTCAAAAAAAAAAAAAAAAAAATTAAATGTATTTTGGGCTTGTCTCTTATTATGGTCAGTAGTGACAGTGAACACCCTCATCTATTTAAAACCATCTTACATTAGATGATCTTGCTTCTCTTCCTATCCTAGCCTCTTCCCCCTCTTTCCCCACTCCTTCTTCTCCCTCAAACTTATAGAAAAAATTGCAAGTACAGTCAAAAAGTATGAAGAAACTTTTATCTCCTTAAGTCAATTTAAAAGTGAATTGTTCACACTGATCCCCTGACACCCTCAAATACTATATAATATTTTTCTCAAAAACAATGTTATTCTTTTACCTTGTCACAAAACGACCATTGAAATCAGTAAATTAACTGTATTAGCTTACTATCATCTAATTTTCAGCCCATTCAGATTTTCCCAAATTGTCATAACAATATCCTTGATAGCAAAGGATCCAGTTCAGAATTTTGCATTGTGTTTAGTTGTCGTGTCTCTTCTTAGTCTCCTTTAATATGAAGTTGTTTCTCAAGTTTTTTTTTTTTCTTGGCTTTGATACCCTTGATCTCTTGAAGATTACAGGCTATTTCTTGTGTAGAATAGTGCTCATTTTGGGTGTGTCTCATGTTCCTCTTGATTAAATTCAGATTTTGAAACTTCAGCAGGAATATGCAAGAAGTGATATTCTCATTGCATCCTATCAGGTGGCATACAATGTCGATTTGTTCCCCTACCAGTGATGTTTACTTTGATCACTTGATTAAGATGATGTCTTCCAGACTTCTTCACTATAAAGTTAATGTTTTTCTCTTTGTAGTAAACATTTTGTGGGGGAAGTGTTTAAGTCTGTGTAAGTATTCAGTTTTTGGTCAAACTTATTTATATTAAAATGAACTCATGGATTGTATTTTTTTCAAAGAGCTATAAATAATTAGACCAGTGTGTGCCTTTCAAACTAGTTTCCTTGTCCCTTAACATATCCCCATAAATCTTTAAGTGTTGGCTTAACTATGTGCTCAAGATGCTCAAGGAATCATAAACTTCCCTAACCCCAGCGCTGGAACCAGCCAGTTCTCCAAAGATCCTGGTTTCTCTCAGTATACAGCAATATGTAAAGACCAAGATCTAAGTGTTAAGTGTGCTTATTGTCTGGCTTCTTTCACTTAATTATTTTGAGAATGATACATGCTATCAAGTATGCCAATAGTTCATTGTGCTTATTGCTCAGTAGTCTCTGTTTTACGGATACACAACAATTTATCCATTCATTTATGAATGGACATTTGAGCTGTTTCCAGTTTTGGGCTCTTGTAGAGAAAGCTACTGTAAAAATTTGTGCTCTAGTCTTTGTAAAGACATATACTTTTTTTATTCTCTTGGGCATACCTAGGGATGAAATGGCTGAATTGGATAGTTAACCTTTAAAGAAACTGTCAAATTTTTTTCCAGATTGAGTCAATCTTACATTCCCATGTCAGTGTGTGAGTGTGTGAGTTGCAGTTCCTTTATATCCAAGACTTGATATGCTTGATCTTTTCATTTTGTCCTTTCTAGTAGATAATATGGTAGCACTTTTGTGTGTGTGTTAATTTGCATTTCCTAATTGCTCTTCTGTGCTTATCTGCCACCTGTATATTACCTTTGGTATGCTGTCTAAATCATTTACCCCTTTAAAAAAATAGACTTTCCTTCTTACTGAATGTTAAGATAGCTTATAGACTCTGGATATCTTTAATGGATAGGTACTTTGAAAGTATTCTCTCCCAGTTTGTAGCTTGCCTTTTTGTTTGCTTAACAGTGTCTTACTTTTTTAATTTTAATGAAATCCAATTTTTAAAAAATGCTTTTCGTATATTGACTAAAGAAAAAAAAGTCAAGCTTTTAAAGAATTTAAGTTCGTTTTGTTAAAAGGTCTTACTGAAACCTATAAACTGAGAACTACAGCCTAAGAGGAGTCTTTCAGAGAGGTTCTATCAGACTGCTCTGAAACAGTTTCAGCTCACAGGTAGTTGGGGTTCAGCACATGTAAAATCACATCAAAGTTTGGGTGCAAGACTCCATCTGGTTACAGTTTACAGAAGCATAATCACTAACCCCATTGGACGTTATCTTGTATGTAAGGAAAGGCATGGACTAAGGCCATTTATTCTTTAAGGAATATGGTGACTCAGGCAAGAGACGTTGGGGGTGGGGCTTGTACTCTATTCTGTTTTGTCTTCAAAACATCCTTATGGAGAGTTGCACATTGTTATAGTCGAGGGCTTTGTGAAATTATGCTGGTAAGCAGAAATAAGCAAATATGGCTTCTTACATTTGTTACTTTGTATCACAAGTATCTTATTTAAGAGAACTTTGCCTACTTCAAGAATGCAAAGATTTTCATCTATTTGTTTATGTATTTATTATTTTTATAATCAGGGCCTTGCTATGTTACCCAGGCTGGAGTGCAGTGGCACAGTCACAACTAACTTTACCGCAGCCTTCACCTCCTGGGCTGAGGCAATCCTTTCATCTCAGCCCGCGAAGTAGCTGGGATTGCAGATGTGTGCCACCATACCCGGCTAATCTTTCTATTTTTTGTAGAGAAGAGGTCTCGCTATATTGCCGAGGCAAGTCTTGAACTCCAGGGCTCAAGCAGTCCTCCCACTTCAGCCTCCCAAAGTGCTGGAATTACAGGCAGAGCCACTGCGGTTGGCCTGTGTCTTCATATTTAAAATATTGTTCCTGTAGGGAGTATATAGTTAGGTCTTATTTTTTTTATCCAGCCTGAAAAATGATGCCTTTTAATTGAGTTGTTCAGACCATTTATATTTAATGTGTTTTAATATGCTTGTGTTTTTAGTCTATCATCTTGCTTTTATATTTGTCCTATTTGTTTTTTTAAAATTTATTATGGTTTTGGTATGTTTTACTATCTCATTTTATCTTTTTGTTGGTATATTTGCTATAATTCTTTGTTTTGTTTTTAGTGGTTGATTCAGTGTTTATGGTTGACTTTAATTTATTGTAGTCTACTTTTAAGTGATATTGTACTGCTTTATGTATAATATAGGACCCTTACAACAGTATATTTGTATTTCTCCTCTCCTAACTTTTCTTTTACTTTTACCTTTGCAGTAAACCCCATTGTTACTACTTTTGCTGATTATCTTTTTTTAACAAGATAGCATATCTTTATTGACATATAATTCACATATCATATAATTCAGTCATTTAAAGTATAAAATTCAGTGGTTTTTGATATACTGAGTTATGTGTATAATCACAATCAGATTTAGAAAATGTTTATCATTCCAAAAGAAATCCCATATTCCTTATTAGTCATTTCCAATTTTTCCTCTTTCAGACCCTTGAAAAACACTGATATGCTTTGTGTCTCATAGATTTGCCTATCTTGAACATTTCATATAAATGGGCTCATATAATATGTGACCTTTTGTGACTGACTTCTTTCACTTAGCATGTTGTTTTCAAGGTTCATGCATGATGTAGTATTTATCGTTCCTTTATTTTTTTATTGCCCAATAATAGTTCATTGTTTGAAAATACCACATCTAATTTTATTCACTCAACAGTTGATAGTTATTTGGATTGTTTCCATTTTTTGATAATTCTGAGTATTTCTATGAATATTCTTGGATGAGTTTTTGTGTGGACATATATTTTCAGTTCTCTTGGGCATATGCTTAGGAGAGGAATTTCTGGTTCATATGAAAACTATGTTTAATATTTTGAGGAACTGCCAGACTGTTTTTCATAGTGGCTGTATCATTTAACATTCCCACCAGCAGTGTATGAGGGTTTCAATTTCTCCACATCCTTACTAACACTTGTAATTACATCTTCTTAATTATAATCATTCTAGTGGTTATGAAGTAGTATCTCATTGTGAATTTGATTTTTGTTTTCCTAATTATTCATAGTATATAGTTTCTTTTTCTATATTTATTAGTCATTTGTATACTTTCTTAAGAAAAAATATCTGTTCAGATATCTTATCATGTTAAAATTAGTTTCTTTGCCATTTTATTAAGTTGTAAGAGTTCTTTATATATTCTTTATACAAGTCCCTTATGATTTACACATACTTTGTTTCATTCTATGTGCTGTTGCCAATTATGTTTTAAAGAGATTTATGTAACAAAATGGTTTTTATATTTATATTATTACTATTTTAGGTGTCCTTCATTTCTTTGCGAAGATTCATATTTCCATGTGGTATAAATTTCCTTCTGTCTAATAAACTTCTTTTTTAACATTTATTATAGTCAAAGGTCTTCTTTTGATGAATTCTTTAGCCTTTTTAATATATGAAATGTTTTTATCTTATTTTTATTTTTATTATTTTTTGAATTGGGGTTTCACTCTGTTACCCAGGCTAGAGTACAGTAGCACGATCACAGCTCACTGCAGCCTCTATCTCTTGGGCTTAGGCGAGCCTCCTGCCTCAATCTCTCAAGTAACTGGAACTAGAGGTGTGCACCATCATGCCCAGCTAATTTTTTGATTTTCTTGGTAGAAAAAAAAATCACAATCGGGCGCGGTGGTTCAAGCCTGTAATCCCAGCAATTTGGGAGGCAGAGGTGAAGGGAGTGTCTGAGCCCACGGGTTCGAGAACAGCCTGGGCAACTTGGTGAGGCTCCATCTCTACAATAAATAAAAAACTTAGCCAGGTGTGGTAGCCTGCGCCTGTGGTTCTGGCTACTTGGAAGACTGAGGTGGAAGGATTGCCTAAGCCCAGTGGGTCGACACTGGGGTGGCTGTGAGCATGTCACTGCACTCCAACCTGGGCGACGGAGTGAAACTCCATCTCAAAAAGAAAAAAAGAAAAAAAATCACTATGTTGCCTTGGCTGGTCTTGGACTCCTGGGTTAAAACAATCCTCCTTACCTTTGCCTCCCAAAGTGCTGGGATTACAGGCATCAACCACTGTGCCTGACCTGAAATGTTTTTATTTTACTTTAGTGTTTTTTTAAAGCATTTTAAAAATGGCTATAGGATTCTGAATTGATAGTTATTTTCCACTATTATTTTAAAGACATTGACTCCTGTCTTCTTGCTCTGGATTGTTTCTGATGAGAAATTTGCTGTTATCCTTATCATTGTTCCTCTCTATGCTGCATGCCTTTCTTTTATCTAGTAACTTTACAGATTTTCCCTTATTACTATGTTTCAGTAAAATTTTTGATTTTTTTGTTTTTTTTTTCTTGTGCTCATGTTTTATTGAGCTTGTTGAATCTGTGGCTTTATAGTTTTTATCAAATTTGGAAAATTTTAGCCTTTGTTTTAAAAATGTTTTTTCTGTCCTTTTTCCTTTCCTTTGGGGGTTCCAATTGCATGTACAATTGACCCTTGAACAACACAGGTTTTAGCTGTATGCATCTACCTATATGTGGATTTTTTTTTCAACCAAACATGGATCAAAACTACAGTATTCACAGATGTGAAACACTCTATTAATGGGGGGTTGGGTTTTTTGTATGTGCAGGTTCCGCCGGGTCAACTGTGGGATATTAACATGCACAGATTTTAGTATACTTGGGGATGGGGGGAGTCCTGGAATGAACCACTTGTGTATACTGGGGGGGGGAGTCAAATGTATATGGGTTCACTTGAAATTTTCCCCCAGTTTACTGATGTTCTTTTAATTCTTCTTTTTCTTTTTTCTCAATGCTTCATTTTGGATAGTTTCTATTTCTACTACTTCTCTAATCTTTTCCTCTGCAATGTCAAGTTTTCTGTTAGTCACATCTAGTGCATTTTTGCTCTAGAATTTTTATTTGGAATCTTAAAATATCTTTTATGTTTCACCTGAACTTTTTGAATGCTTACAATATAGTTGTAGTAACTGCTTTAATGTACTTGTCAATCTAACAATTGTGTCAGTTTTGGGTCTATTTCCATTGAGTGATATTTTCTTCTCATTGTGGGTCATATTTTCCTGCTTCTTTGTATGACTGGTAATCATTGATTGGATACCAAAGCATGTGAATTTTGCCTTGTTGGATGCTGATACTTTTATGTTCCTGTAAATATTCTCAAGTTTTGTTCTGAGTCACAGTTAATTATTTGGAAACAATTTTCTCTTTCTTATGTTTTGCTTTTAACATTTGTTACACGGGATCAGCTTAGTGCTTAGTCTGGGACTAATTATTCCCCACTACTGAGGTAAGATGCTTCTGGTTACTTTACCCAATATCATCCCATGACTATTTTCAGTTTTGCTGATGTGAATAGAGACTATTGTCAGGTTTGAGCACTAGGTACTATTCCCTGTAATCCTTTCAAATGAATATTTCTCCAGACTCTATCAGTTTCCTCACATGCATTCTCTGGTCAGTTTTCTGTTGACTACTCAAGGGGGACAGTTTGAAGGTTTTTGGAGTTTTCTGTCTTTCCAGTTCTCTCCTCTCTTGAACTCTTGTGAGCTCTAGCTGCCTTGAACTTCTTGGAATTTCAGATTTGTCTCTTCAACTTATCGAGTTCCTTGGGCTCCACCTGGGTTTCCCCTATACTGTGGCCTGGGTACTATTGAGGCAGAAAGCTGGAACAATTATAGGGCTCACTTTGTTCTTGCCCCACCTCTCAGAGATCATTATCCTTTGTTGTCTAATGTCCACTGTTTTGGCTATTTTATCTTAGTTTTTCAGTTGTTTAGACAGGGGGTTATATCTGGTCTCTGTTACTACATCTTAGCCCTATACATTTTTATTCTGTATAAAATGAAAATGCCCATATCACCTAAGGGTGTAATACATATAATATGTTATCTTTGTGTGTGTGTGTTCTGCCAAATAGAAGAGAGAGAGAGAGAGAGAGAGAGAGAGGGAGAAGAGAGACAATTTCAATACAATTTACTTTATTGTCTGTACAAAATTGGATTACATGTAAATGTAGTTTTAATAACTCAGCTGGCACTATTGTATTATTGGATGCTTAAATTGTTTCTCAGATTTTCCTGTCATATATAATATTGCATTCGGCATCCTTGTAGCAAATACTATGCCCTTAATATTCTTTCCACAGTATAAGTTTCTAGCAGTGGAGCTACTTACCTTCTGATTCAGCATATTTTTTAGAATCTTGATATAAACCATACATACACATGCATATCCATAATGCATTCCAGACAGGTTATAACAATTGCATCCTACCAGAAATATATTCGAGTGCCTATTTTCTTACATTGTGTCCAAAGACATCAGAAAACTATCTTTCAAGCATAACTTTCTTATGTTGAGGTTACAGTTTTAAATCACTATCTTTCAACTCAAGCACTCAGGATTGATTTTGATTTATTCTCCCAAAGGTGCTTGAGTTGTAAGCTACTTGAAATCTTAAATAATGATAGATGTCTTTGTCAACAGAACCCTCTGCTGTTGAAATCTGTTATTCAATGCTGAATCACTTTTCTTACCACAGCTGCAGACTTTTATATTCTGACGAGCTATTTTTTTTTTTTTTTTTTTTTGAGTTGGAGTCTCACTCTGTCGCTCAGTCTGGAGTGCAGTGGCATGCTCACGGTCGCCACAGCCTCAACCTGCTGGGCTCAGGTGATCCTTCCGCCTCAGCCTTCCAAGTTGCCAGAACTATAGGTGCACACTACCACGCCCAGCTAATTTTTTTGATTTATTGTAGAGACGAGATCTCACCATGTTGCCCAAGCTGGTCTCGAACCCGTGGGCTCAGACAATCCTCTTGCCTTGGCCTCCCAAAGTGCTGGGATTATAGGCTTGAGCCACTGCACCGGGCCTCTGACGAGCTATTTTGACACTTGACCTTCACCTCTACCCCCATTTGGTCTCTTTTTTTTTCTTATTATCCTTTCCTTCACTTCCACCAATGGGAATACTTATTCATATATTCCTTCTATTTTAGGCCACTTGGAAATCACTACTGATATTAGAAACATGTACTTACTGTAGGCTGTCATTCTCCTTGTCCTGAAAACTATGGACTGAAAACACCCCAGCTTGGCTCAGTAGCTCCCTCTTTAAGTATTCCTCAATAGAAATGTATTTTTCCTCTCCTTTAGGGCACTTAAAGTGGAAATTTTAATTCCCATTTATCTATGTACTGTACCACGGCCTCCATGCAAATGGCTGAGGGTCATGGAGTACAGTTACTACAAAGATTAAGAGGTTAAACATTGTGGACCTTGGACCTTGGAAAGAACATGGACAGTATAAAGTCTGTCTTTTACCTGAAGAGTATAATTCTACTACTTTTCCATAGAATTTTCTGTCTTTTCTGTTCACTCCTTTCTTTATTCCCCCTTAAAATGTAGATCCCATCTCTTCTCACTTTCTTCCTTCCTCACTGATCACATTAGAGCTGATTTTTTCTAACTTAGATACCTGTAGTTCCTGCTTGTTTCTGCTTGTACTAATCCTAAAGTAGAGATTTTCTCCCATTTTTCTAAGCATTATAACATAAAATAACTTGACCTTGAGACTGTAAACAGGATTTGGCCAATAAATCCTTTGCCCTGGTAGTGACAACTGTTCTGAGATTATTCCAGAAATTGTGCTGTATAACTCCTGGTTATTTTGATAAGTTTCAGGATAGCATTTCTTCCCATCAAGAACGCTTCTAAAGTGAGAGCTGTATATGTGGCAATACAGACTTTGAAAATAAGACAGTGAATCTATATGTATAATTTTTGGCCACTTATCTCAGTTTCTAGCATACTGGACTATGAACTGGTAAAAACATGTAAAATAGTGCGATTGTGTTAATTGTGTTTGTTTTTCTGCAGTCAGCATGAGCAGGGTAGACTTGCTGTATTCCCTTCTTTGAATGTGTCAGCTCTGTGCAATGTGGAAAGAACGATAAACTTTTAGGCCAGACGTAGAGTAAAAAGGTCTGAATGAAAAGTTGGAGAAGCAAATGGAGAGACTGATCCTATGTGTGAAAAAGGGAAGATTTGCAAACTCAAAATATATTGTCTCCTGTGAGTATAGTGAGGCAAAAACCTTAGACTTGAAAATCTGAGGAAGAGAGGAACGCTTCTGCAGCCACAGGTAGAGATGGTACTTAAAAACAAAACACGAGTAACTTATTTGGCTTCTCAAGTGCTTTTATAATTTCCTTTTTCTAACTCTGCACTTGAAACGAATGGACTCAAAGTGATCACAGCTTCCTTCATCCTTGCTGGACTGCAGTTTTTTACTAGAGGCAGTGGTGAGGATAGGGAGCCCATATAAAAAGTTTAGCTTTCCTTGTCGCCCTGTTTTCCCCCTTCCTTTTCCTTTTTGTTTCTTTAAACCTGAAATTATTATTTTATGAACCCTGGAAACAAAACAGGATTAATTGGCTCCTTTCTTAAAAGGTGAAGAATTTTCTTCTTTTTCTTGCAATTTTCTGGAGTTTTTATCTTAGTTTATGTGTTACATGTATTTCACTTGTACAGCTTTTTCCCCCATTAGTTAAAACTTCATTCTTTTTTGTCACCATTATTATCACAGGTATTTCTGTGTTTAACTCAGTGACAAACAATTCTTGCCAGGGCTCTCCTGAGCACATTATTTTGATTTGTCAAATGAGTAGTTGTATTATGTGGAGTGAAGCTTTCAGGGAGAAATATGTCTTGCTTATATTTAAAAGTGCTTCATTCTTGCTATGGCAAGTAAATGACAACTTGGCTGAATATAGAATTTTTGAGTCATTCCTACTTCTAACAAAATTCTGAAATTTATTCCTGTGTCTTACCATCTGTTGGAGCCAGGATGATGGCTGTGTCCAGTCTAATTTTTTTTTCTCATGTGATTTGATTTTTTAAAATGGGAATTCTTTTAACTTTTGAAGTTTGGTAACAACTTAAACCTGTGTTTCAACTTTAAATCTTTTACTTCATATCTTCCCTGGAAGGTGATAAGCTTTTTTTTTTTTTTTTTTTAGAAAGCAGGATTTATTGAGAGGATGGAAAAACTCCCATAGTGGGAAGGGACTGAAAAGGGGTTGCCTGGTGGTGAGTTCTTTTTAAAAAAAGTGGTAAAATACATGTATCATAAAATTTACCCTCTTAATCGTCTAAGTGCACAGTTCAGTAGTATTAAGTATATTCACATTGTTGTGCAACCAATCTCCATGGCTCTTTACCTTTTAAACTGAAACTCTGAATGCATTAAACAACAAATTCCTATTTTTCCTTACCCCCAGTCGCTGATAACCACTATTGTGCTTTATTGCTATGAATTTGACTATTCTTAGTCTCTCATATATATGGAATCATAGAATATTTATCCTTTTGTGACGAGCACATTTCTCTTAGCATAATGTCCTCAAGGTTATCTATGTTGTAGCATATATCAGAATTTCCTTTTTAAGGCTGAATGTGTGCACCACATTTTGTTTCTATCTGTTCATCTGTTGTTGGACACTTGGATCACTTCTACCTCTTAGCTTTTGGGAATGATGCTGCTATGAACCTGTATGTATAAATATCTCTTTGAGATCTTGTTTTCACTTCTTTTGGATATATTCCAGAAATGGGATTGTGGGATCATGTGGTCATTCCATTTTTAATTTTTTGAGGACCCATCATACTGTTTTCTATAGAATCATAGTGTCTGCATTATTTTACATTCCCACCCACAGTGTACAAGCATTCCGATTTTTCCACATTTCACCAACACTTCTTTTCTTTTTCTGATAATGACCATCTTAACAGGTGTGAGGTGATATTGTATTATAGTTTGATTTTCACTTCCCTGATGATTAGTGACATGGAGCATCTCCTCATAGGTTTATTGACCACATATATATCTTCTTTGGAGAAATGTCTACTCAAGTTTTTTGTCCAATTTTTAGTTAGGTTGTTTTTCATTGTGGTTGTTTTTGAGTTGGAGTCAGAAAAGTTTACTTTTGTTGTTAAATAACTTCTGTTTCTTTTGTTCTTTTCAAATATTCCAATTATTCTTATGTTAAATATTTTTTGTGTGTCATACCCATCATTTCTAATCAATCTGGTAAATTCATTATTATAAGCATATGTACAAGTCAGCCTTCTATGGCATCAGCTTGGTTTTCTGTAGCAGCTTCAGCTTGTTGCGGTTTTAGATTTTTAGTTTCGGCAGTGATCTTATTTTTTCTTTTTTTTTTTTATTTAATCAAAGTTATATATGTTGTAATTTAAAAAAATTATAGGTAGGAACATTTAAGATAGGCATTTTATTTGGCAAACAATGCTATCTATCACTTTCACCATGTTCACAATGTGATAAATATCACTCCGAATTTTTCATGTGCTTTCAATCAGTCAATTCAATTTTTACAACCATACATGGCAGTCATACTCTTATGATACTAGACAGTCAGACTCTTAGCTTGTACTCCTAGACACTGCCTATATGCCTCCCCCACTGCCCCCCCAAATATATGTGCTTTATTTGAATCCTTATTTAGCAACCACACTTTTAAAAGTTGTAAGACCATCAGGGAATTGTGAACTGACTGAATGTTTGATGATATTAAGTACTACTGGTTAATTTTTAAAGTGTAATGATGGCAAGATAGTTTTTTTTTTAAGAGTTCTTATCTTTTAAGGACAAAATAACTAAATATTTTAACATGCTAAGTTTTTTACAGCTTATCTATCTCATACTTAGTTGTTTACAGATGAAATTAGATGATGCCTTGGATTTTTTGCTCTATTTATTTAATATATATTGTTTTGGAATAATAATTGTACATATCTGTGGGGTCCAGTGTAATATGTAGATATAGTTATACAATGTATAATGACCAAATCAGGGTAATTAGCATATTTGTCATCCCAAACTTTTATCTTTTTTTTTTTGTATTGGGAACATTCAAAATGCTCTCTTCTAGGTATTTGAAAAAATACAATACATTATTTACTGTAGTATACAGACCACTAGAACTTTTTTCTTCTATCTAGTTGTAACTTTGTATCCCTTCACCAATGCTCCTTATCTCCTGCCTCCTACTCCTCCCAGTCTCAAGTGTCTACTATTATACACTCTACCTTTTTTTTGAGTTGGAGTCTCACTCCATTGCCCCGGCTGGAATGCAGTGGCACACTCACGGCCACCCCACGTGGACCTGCTGGGCTCCGGGATCCTTCCACTTCAGCGTTCCAAGTAGCCGGAACTACAGGTGTACACTACCACAGCTGGCTAATTTTTTATTTATTGTAGAGACGAGGTCTCGCCAAGTTGTCTGGGCTGGTCTTGAACCCGTGGGCTCAGGCAATTCACTCGCCTAGGCCTCCCAAAGTGCTGGGATTACAGGCTGAGCCACCGAGCCAGGCTTCTAGCTCCCACATGTGAGTGAGAACATGGAGATTTATCTTTCTGTGCCTGATTTATTTCACTTAACATAATATCCTCTAGGCTCATCCACCCTTTGCTGCAAATGACAGGATGTTTGTAAGTTAGTGTCAATTTCCTCTGAGGCTTACTAAGAAAGTGGAGTCCTTGCTCTCTCCCTACCATTTAACTTTCCCCAGAGCTACCACTTTCAGTTGTACTAGCAGCCTCATTTGATATTTGCATTTAATCTCAAAGAGTTTAACTTCTTTTTGAATAATAGTTCTTACTGTGTATGACCATCATTCTATTCTCTACTTCTATGGGATCAACTTTCTTAGAATTATGACTTAGCAGTTTTAAGTATCCTGTTTTTATTTCTACAAGTGCAATCTCTTCTTTTTGATGTTACTATTGTTATGTCTTTTCTTCTGCTAAGATTCCAGAGAGGAAAATCTTTCAGACTCAGTTCTTAGGTGGTATAATACTGACTTCAGATGCTATTTAACTCTGATAGTGGGAATCCATACTAAGAAACGCAAACTGCAGCTCTGGCCTTCCAGTATCTCATTTTGTTCCTTGAGATATGGGGTTCAGTCAGATTATAGAGCTCTCTGAAGAATAAGTCTGAAACATTTCCCCATTTGATCTAAATTGTTGTATATCTGTAATACGTTTTGTAAATTTTGAGCATAAATTGTTATATAAAAAAGACACACACATAGTTTATAGCTGCACTATTCACAATGACAAAAGCATGGAACCAACTCCACTGTCCATCGAAAGAAAATGTGATATATATATGTGATGGAGTATTATGCAGCCATAAAGAAGAACAAAATCATGGAATTCGTGGCAAATTGGATAGAGTTGGAGACCACCATACTTAGTGATCTATCACAGAAACAAAGAACTGACTACCACATGCTGTCACTCATAAGTGGGATCTGAACATTAATCATAGTAGGACAAGAGAGGGTCAGCAATTGATGGACATTGCCAGGGGAGGGAAGGAGGAAAGGGGCATGTAGCATCACAAAGGGTACTGGGTCCTAAACCAGGGGAAGTGAGGGCCAGTTGGAGGTTCAAACTTCACCTTCACAAAGCCTGCTTGTGTAACTAATCCTGACTTGTACCCCACATATCTATAATAAAAAAAAGCACATACCAAAAAAATTTATCCTTTCCTGGTTTCAGCTTTGATTGTTTCTTCTTTTCTCCTTTAGTACTTCTTGTTTATCTATTCTCTTTTGGGGATGAAGACTTTAACATCTTTATTCATTTAGCTTTTCTCCCCCTGGAAGGTCTGGCTTATCTTGATAACTTTACTTTTTACTATATTTTTATATTCTACCTTCTGCTTCATTGGTTGCTTTCATTCAAGTTCATAAATCAGATTCTCTTTTTTGGATAGTGCAAACTCTTTTCTGATCTTACGTTTCTTTCCATGACTACCTGCTCTGTATTCAAAGATTCTGCTGTGTCCTTAGAAATTTTAAGATCATGAACTAGAAATTTTATAAAGTTTTCTCTTTTGTGTAGTACACCTATTACTTGAGTAAATATTTGTTATGATTCTAGAGTTCTTCCTCCTTTTTGAATCATTATATGTTTCATTGGCCTGGTGGATTTAGATTTTTCTCCTTAGCTTATCCTCAGGGAATCCTATCCATATTCAGTACTGGGTATTGCCCTGTGTTCTTTCAAGAGACTTACATGACTCACTGTTTGACTCAAGGCCAAACAAAGGAGAAAGGTTAAATTTGTAGTAGATTAATTTACCAATTATACATTCTTTTTCCTGTGAGGCCTGGGGAGGGAGCCAGCATCAGCTCCAGAAGTAATCAAAGGGAAATTTGCCTCAAACCAGAGACTTTCTTTTAGGTATTTGGTGTGGCACGTAGTAATTAGCAAGTTTATTGTTGCTTGGCATGGTTGCCCTTGCCAGATGCCAGCTGGTAGTGTTTTTTTTTCTCCACATGTTTTTTGTGGCAGTCATCATGGTCACATGTAAATCAGAAGTAAATGAAGCCAAAGGATACTTGCTCAGTTGGCTTCTGGAGCCAGGAACCTTTTTAAAGGAGTTAGTGTATTTTAAATGTACCCCATCTCTCCTCTGGCTTGATTCCCTCAGCCCCCATCCCTTTGAACTAGGGGTATCATTATGCGTTTATTGGGTTCTCATTTGCTTATTTTCTGTCTATGCAGTTGCAGTTTCACATGAAGGGGTTATTATGCCTTAGTCCTTTTATCAGTCTCCTGTGTTGATTCTTTTCAATATAGATTTCTGAAAACTTAAGCAATAGTTGGGATCCATCTATAGTTTCTAGAGCTGATTTGGGATAGTTCCTGTGTTTATAATCAACTGATCATTTCTTTGGTAATCTGGCACTGAGAAATGAGCCTATGTAGCTTTCTTATTTGGTAATTATATTTTATATATGTGATTTGAGTTATAGGGAAAGATATTGCGGTAACTCATACCCAATGACTGTAAGGAATGGAGGAATGATCCAGTGAATAAACAGATGGCAAAGTTCATTTTTGCACGTGAGAGTAATTAGAGATTATTTTATGGTTTTGATAAGAGCAATATAGATTAGAAGAGATGCCTAGGAAAATAGAAAAGGGAGACAATTATGGAAGAAGAGAAGAGGCAACAGTACTGCCCCAAGGACAGCTGGAAGACCTGATGTAAGTGGGGCAAACCCACATGTTTTGTGGTTTTATGTGACTAGAAGACAGTTTTGGAGCTCAGGTGAAGGAGATGGAGAGTTAGGTTGATGGCAAGTTGGAAGACTTGCAGGACAGGTATCCAAGTACTTAGAGGAGTTCAGAGAGGTATATTTTTTTTTAAGTCCTACACAACTTTGTAGTTGACAGTCTGGGGCTCTAGCAAGGCAGGGGGCTAGTCTGTCAAACTGAAGCAGCTTACCCAGCTAGAAATGGAATGTCATTAGTACTTAGGATATTGACTTTTTTTGTCTTGCCTAGTTCCCCCATGATTTGTGCAGTTTTCTATGTATAAGTTGGGAAGTAAATAGATTTCATAGATATAATTTTTTAAAGTTTTTAAGATGATGAAAAGTGCTCAACATCACTCATAATCAGGGAGATGCAAATTAAAACCACAGTGAGATACCACTTCACACCAGTCAGAATGGCCATTAAAAAAAATCAAAAAACAACAGATGCTGGCATGGATGTGGAGAAAAGGGAACACATATACACTGTTGATAGGAGTGTAAATTAATACAATCTCTGTGGAAAGTGGTATGGAGATTACTCAAAAAACTAAAAGTAGATCTACCACTTGATCCAGCAGTTCCACTACTAGGTATCTACCCTAAGGAACAGAGGTCGTTATATAAAAAAGACACCTTGCCGGGCTCGGTGGCTCAGCCTGTAATCCCGCGCTTTGGGAGGCTGAGGTGAGTGGATTGCCTGAGCCCGCGAGTTTGAGACCCGCCCGGGCAACTTGGCGAGACCTCATCTCTACAATAAATCAAAAAATTAGCCGGGCGTGGTAGCGCGCGCCTGTAGTTCCAGCTACTTGGAAGGCTGAGGCGGAAGGATCGCCGGAGCCCAGCAGGTCAAGGCTGCGGTGACCGGGAGCGGCCACTGCACTCCAGTCTGGGCGACACAGTGAGACTCCAACTCAAAAAAAAAAAAAAAAAAAAAAAGATACCTGCACCCACATGTTTATTGCAGCACAAGTCACAA
>CAUYQG010298056.1:0-16256 GCA_963574415.1 Tarsius wallacei
AACACAAAGACAGGCCAGGCGCAGTGGTACATTCCAGCAGTCTCAGCACTTTGAGAGGTTGAGATGTAAGCACTGCTTGAGCCCAGGAGTTTGAGACTGGCCTGGGCAACATAGCGAGACCTCATCTCTACAGAAAAAATCACAAATATTCGCCGGACATGATGGCACACACCTGTAGTCCCAATTACTTGGGAGGGTGAGGTAGAAGGATCACCTGAACCCAGAAGGTTGAGGCTGCAGTGAGCTGGGATTGTGTCACTGCATTCCAGCCTGGGCACAGAGTGAGACCCTGACAAGAAAAAAAAGAAAGGGAGGGAGGGGGGAGAGGGAGAGAGGGAGAGAGGGGAAGGGGGGGAGGGGAGGGGGGAGGGAAAGAGGGAAGAGGGGAAGGAAGGGAGGGAGGGATGAAGGAAGGGAAAGAGGGAAGGAGGGAGGGAGGGAGGAAGGAAGGAAGGAAGAAGGAAGGACAAAGACAGAAGGAGAAGTTTGAAAAATGGTCAAAAGGAAAGATAAGATAATTGGTGGTATGACTTATTTCATTTTTCCCTAAAGCAGAGGGATTTCTATTTTTGTTTTTTTAAGTCAGGGTCTCACTCTGGAATGCAGTGGCATGATCATGGATCATGGATCACCATACCCTCAACCTTCTGAGCTCAAGAGATCCTTCTACCTTGCCTCCTGATTAACACGCACCACAACACCTGGGTAATTTTTTGTAGAGATGAGATTGCACTATGTTGTCCAGACTGGTCTCAAAGTGCGTGAGTCACCTCGCACAGCCTAGAGTGCTTTTATTTAGTTATTTATTTTTTGAGTCAGAGTTTCTGTTGTCCAGGCTGGAGTACAGTGGCACACTTACCGCCACTGCAGCCTTGACTTGCTGGGCTCAGGGATCTTTCCACGTCAGGCTTCCAAGTGGCTGCAATTACATAAGTGCGCCACCACACCTGGCTGATTTTTTGATTTAGTGTAGAGATGAGGTCTTGCCAAGTTGCCCACGCTGGTCTCGAACCCCTGTACTAAGGCAATTCTCTCACCTTGGCCTCCCAAAGTGCTGGGATTACAGGTGTGAGCCACTGCACCCAACTTAGAGTGCTTTTAATAAGAGAAAACACCAGCATGATCTAATTAACACTTAAAGACTAATTCATCCAACCACTGCAGAATACAAATTCTTCTCAAACTGAACAAGAAAAAACTATATTCTGGGTATTAAAAATAGTGTAACAAATTTAAAAGAACAGAAATCATACTAACGATATTCTTGGACCACATGAAATTAAACTAGAAATCAGTAATGCATTTAGATGGAAAAAAAATCCCCAAACATTTGGGGATTAAAACAATATTACTTCTGAATAACACATAGGTCAAAGGTGACATTACAAGAAAATACTATAGACCAATTATCTCTGATGAATATAAACGCAAAAATCCTCAACAAAATATCAGCAAATCAAGTCCAACAATGTATAAAAAGAATTATATACAATGACAATGTGGGATTTATTCCAGGTGTTGGAAGACCAGTTTGACATTCAAAAATCAGTGCATCAACAGGCTAAATGAAAAAAAAAAATTATGTGATCACTGCAAGAGAACACAAGTCAGTTGGAATAATGAAAAATAGGTGCCTTGGAGGGAAAAAAAAAGGCTGGGTGCAATGGCTCATGCCTATAATCTCATCACTTTGGGAGGCCAAGGCAGAAGGAGTGTTTGAGCCTGGGAGTTCAAGACCAGTCTGGGCAACATAGCAAGACCTCACAAGACCTCATCTCTTACCCCACCCCCCAATTTTTTTTTTTTTGAGTAGGAGTCTCACTCTGTCGCCCAGGCTGGAGTGCAGTGGCAGGCTCACGGCCATCGCAGCCTTGACTTGCTGGGCTCAGACAATCCTTCTGCCTCAGCCCTCCAACTAGCTGGAACCACAGGCATGCATCACCACACCCAGCTAATTGTTATTTATTTATTTATTGTGGAGACGAGGTCTCACCATATTGCCCAGGCTGGTCTCAAACCCATGGGCTCAAGCAATACTCTCATCTCAGCCTCCCGAAGTGCTGGAATTACAAGTGTGAGCCACTAGGCCCAGCTTCTACAAAATTTTTTTAAAAATTAGCTGAGCATGATGGCATACACCTGTAGTTCCACCTACTCATGAGTCTGAGGTGAAAGGATTGCCTGAGCCCAGCAGGTCAGTGATTGTGCCACTTTGCTGCAACCTGGACAACAGGGTGCCTCAAAAAAAAAAGTTTTGGGGTCAGGCACAGTGTCTTACAGTTGTAATCTCAACACTTTGGGAAGCTGAGGCAGGAGGACAGCTAGACCTCATCTCTATAAAATAAAAATAAAAAATTAGCTGGGCATGATGGCCCATGCTTGCAGTCCCAGCTACTTATATGGCTGAGGTGGAAGGATTGCCCGAGCCCAGGGGTTCAAGGCTACAATGAGCTATGATTGTGCCACTGTACTCCAGCCTGGTTGACAGAGCGAAACCCCAACTCAAAAATAATTAATTAATTAATTAAATTTAAGGTTTTGGGCTGGGTATGGTGGCTCACACCTATAATCCCAGCATTTTGGGAGGGTGAGACAGAAGAATCATTTGAGACTAGTACTACAAAACCATCATGGGCAAGAAATAATGAAAAATAAAAAATTAAGCCGGGCTCAGTGGCTCAGCCTGTAACCCCGCACCTTGGGAGGCTAAGGTGAGTGGATTGCCTGAGCTCGCGGGTTCGAGACCCGCCTGGGCAACTTGGCGAGACCTCATCTCTACAATAAATCAAAAATTAGCCGTGTGTGGTAGCGCACGCCTGTAGTTCCGGCTACTTGGAAGGCTGAGGCGGAAGGATCGCCGGAGCCCAGCAGGTCGAGGCTGCAGTGGCTGGGAGGCCACTGCACTCCAGTCTGGGTGACAGAGTGAGACTCCAATTCAAAAAAAAAAAAAAAAAGAAAAAGAAAAAGAAAAAATTAACCTGCCATACTGGCAAATACCTTTAGTCTCAATTACTGGGGAGGCTGAGGAGGGAGGACCACTTGAGCCCAAGCACTCAAAGTTAGTGAGCTATGATCATACACCCACAACTGCAGCCTGGGTGACACACTGAGGCCTTGTCTTAAAAAAAAAAAAAAAGAGAGGCAGGGGTTTGATAAACATTTTTCTTCAGGAGCTCTAATTTTTCCCTTTTGGACCTCATAAAAAACTAAAAAAAAAATGTCCTCATTCATCATGATTTTTGTTAGAATATAATTTTTCCCATTATCACATTTATTAACATTTGACCTTTTACAAAATTAATTCATTGTTGGTAAACTAAAAAACTAGTATAAACTAGTAAACACCAGACAGAACCCCAGAGCAACAAATACATATAAACCATACTTTTTTTTTTGAGTCGGTGTCTCACTCTGTTGCCTTGGCTGGAATACAATGGCATGCTCACAGCCACTGCAGGCTCGACCTGCTGGGTTCAGGTGATCCTTCCACCTCAGCTTCAAAGAAGCTGGAACTACAGGCACGTGCTACCAAACACGGTTTATTTTTATTTTTATTTATTGTAGAGACGAGGTCTCACCAAGTTGCCCAGGCTGGTATTGGACCCTTGAGCTCAGGCAATCCTCTCGCCTTGGCCTCCCAAAGTGCTGGGATTACAGGCTTGAACCACGGCGCCCAGCCTAAACCATACTTTTAAAGGTATCATTCCTTGCCTTCAGAGGTTTCCTAATTTACTTAATCTCCATTCGGGAACTTCTAGTAGTTTCCAGTTTTCCACCCTTATAAATAAGATTCAGATGGACACTTTGTATATACATTTTTGTGCTCTTGTTCTTTTATTGCTCCAAGCCAAAGTCCTTAAAATTAAATTAATGAATCAAAATGTATAATCTAAGACCCTTGTTATATGCTTGGTATGAAACTGCACACTGAGAAGATGGCATCATTTACCACCCCCATGAAGTAAAGCATACTGCCTGTTTCTCTATTTTCTAACAATAAGAATTAAATTGAAAAGTATGATACATAAATATGATACCTTGCTTTTATTTTACTATTTCTTACTCTTTAGTATTTTTTCAAATGTTAATTAGCCATTTTTATCTTCTTTTAACTCCCTGTTCAAATGCCAATCATCCCATTAGTGTTTAATTTTTTTTCTATAAAGGGTAAATTTTTTATCAATTAAAAGTATTACCAGACTAGGCAACATAGTGAGACTTCAAATCTGCAAAAAATTTAAAAAATCAGCTGAGCATGATGACACACATATACAGTCCCAGCTATTCAGGAGGATAATATTGAAAGATCACCTGAGTCCAGGAGATCAAGACTGCGGTAGGCCGTGATCATGCCACAGCTTGGGCAATAGGCTGAGGCCTCAATTCAAAAAAATAAAAATAAAAAAATTAATATGTTACAATGTTTTCCCCTAGTTGTCATTTGCCTTTCAAATTTGTAGATTTTTTTCCCTTTGCTATACAAGTTTTATATAGGTGTTAGCCACCGCGCCCGGCCCCAAGTATTTTAGATAGAGTAGCCGGGAAGTCTCTCAGAGGAGGTAAACTTCGAGTAGAGCCCTCAGTGAAGTGAAGAGGTAGATATGCAGAGATCTAAGTAAGAGTGTTCGAGTCAGAACAGTAAGTGCTGGGGCGGGGCGGGGTGGGCTAGGGAGGTGGGATTAAAGGTAGTCATTATCTCTCTGGGGACGGGGAGACACCCCTTATCAACAAGGGTGCCTGAATGAAACATATTTGTATACCTAACCCTTAACTGTACCCCACAATATCAAAATAAAAAATATTAATAATATTAAAAAAAAAAAACAGTAAGTGCAAAAACCTAAGGTAGCAACAAGTTTGCCTGCTTGATGAGTAACAGGAAGGCAAGCAAAGCTGGTAAAGTGAGAGAGACAGAATGGTAGAATGGAGGTTAGAGAGATAAGCAGGGGTCAGATTATGTAGAACCTTGTAGGAGTTTGGATTTTATTGTGAATAAGATAGGAAGCTATTGCAGGGTTTTGAATGACTAAATTTATTCAGGATTTACAGTTCTTATTTTAGAAGGTATCCTTTCTTTCCTGTTCTTCCAGAATTTTGGTGCTTCTTTTAATTATTAGGTGGAGGGGATTGGGTTTTTGAGAGTAAAAATGAAAGTGTACTAGCATACAAAGAAGTATAACTATATCTAACTATGTCACCGGAAGCAGATACCATAAAGGAAAACATTCACAAATTTGACTACATTAAAATATAAAACTTGGCTGGGTATGGTGGCTCACACCTATAATCCCAGCACTTTGGGAGGCAGAAGTGACAGGGTTGCCTGAGTCCAGGGGTTCGAGACCAGCCTGGGCAACTTGGGGAGACCTCATCTCTACAATAAATCAAAAATATTAGCTGAGTGTGGAGGTACACACCTGTCATTCCAGCAACTTGGAAGGCTGGGGTGGAAGGATCACCTGAATTCAGCAGGTTGAGGCTGCAGTGGCTGTAAGCATGCCACTGCACTCCAGCCTGGGTGACAGAGTGAGACTCCAACTCAAATCAAACCAAACAAAACACTTGGCCAGTTGCCCCATTTCCCAACCTACCCTGGCATCACTGTATTCCTTCATGTTGCTTTAGTTTTCTTCTTAGGATTTATTCCTACCTGACATTATGTTACCTATTTATCCATGAATTTCCTCTCTCTCTCTCACTAGAACATAAGCTTCAAAGAACAAGGGCTATTTCTGCCTTACTTATCAGTACATCCTAGTACTTAGTATACGTCAATTGAAAAAGCTACTTACCGTTGTCAGAACACGCATAATTGTGTCTATATGCCACCGTTTGGAAGGTGCATACCTGAGAAAACAATGGTATAGGGTGAACAATGTGGAACCTGTAAAATATACTGTATTCAGTAACTTTAAGAGCCTATCCAGTCTTTTCAAGATTCCCTGGATAGGTGATTATATTCGGAACCATGTCAGCAATAAGGTGAGCAGCAGTGATCATTTGAAAGGGAGATAAAATGGTATATAATCAAATTTGGATTTTTCCCATAACATTACAATAGGAGTTGCTAAGCTGAGAAATGGGACTTTGCCTTCAGCTTCAGAGAGAAAAAATAAAATAAAAATAAATAAAAATTAAAAAAAATTTTTTAAAAATATATATATAGTAAGAACAGGAGAGGATAAAGAAGAAAGAAGAGCCAGGCATGGTAGCTCAGGCCTGTAATCCCAGCACATTGGGAGGCAGAGGCAAGAGAACTGCCTGAGCCCACGAGATCAAGACCAGCCTGGGCAACTTGACAAGACCTAGTATCTACAATAAACCAAAAACAAATATATAGCCGGTGTGGTGGTGCATGCCTGTAGTTCCAACTACTTGGAAGACTGAGGAGAAAGGGTCGCCTGAACCCAGCAGGCTGAGGCCATGGTGGCCATGAGCTTGCCACTGCACTCCAGTTTGGGTGACAGAGTAAGACTCCAACTCAAAAAAAAAAAAAAGAGAGAGAGAAAAGAAGAAAAGGAACTGCTCTTAGATGCAGACAACACCAGGACTAGAAACTCATTTCCTTAAATTCAGAGTGGAAAGAGGTACTACTAAAACTTGAGGAACTGCTTCCTTGAAGTTTGTTCATAGAACTGCTATTCAGATGCTGTAACTTCTCTAATTCCTGTATTAGCAACAGAATAAAACTCTGACTCAAAAAAAAAAAATGACATCATAGACAAGGGGTTAAAGAACAGATAAAGAGGGAGATGTCATAAAAGTGGTATTGTTTTGGTCTTAGTATACTTAAATGCTGACTATAATGGCCTTCTCAAAGCTAACTTATAATTGAGAACTTAAAATAAATGATAATATGTGTTAAACATATTTACAGCACTTCCCCCAAGTTTTAAAGATGCTTTCAAAAACTTCCAAGCATCTTTTACCAATAAATACAGAAAATAAATCTTACTTTTCTGCAGCAAGAAAGATTCCAGATGCACAGTCTGCTTTAAATTCTGGTTCACATGAATCCAGAAAATAAAGTAATTCCTTCATCATGCCTCGGATATTATTCCCATTTACCAGTGCAAAACTCAATTCCATTGCACGCCTTACAGAGGGGAAAAATTTAAAAACAGTTATGATATTTACAGTGAGAATTAAACAAAGACCCAGGTACGCTCTCTCTAAACACCAAGCACTAGCAGATGTGTTAATGTCTTTGCACATTCTATGATACTAATCTTTGCACATGAGATAACCAAGGAAATTTATTTTTATGTAATCAAAGTTAGTTTTGATGTTTTGAATCTTTATTCAACATGTTTCTTTAAAAATCCCTAGAAGATATACTATAAACAACCAAATATGCAGTTTGGGGTCAACAGTCTATTCTATGAAGCCAAAACTCAGAATATTTAAGAGGCTCAAAAAGAGGAGCAACAAAATCATTACCCAATAATAATACTCCTCTGCATTATTCCTTTAAAATGTGACATATTAGCTGGGCTCAGTGGCTCAGCCTGTAACCCCGCATCTTGGGAGGCTGAGGTGAGTGGAATGCCTGAGCCTGCGGATTCGAGACCCGCCTGGGTAACTTGGTGAGACCTCATCTCTACAATAAATCAAAAATTAGCCGGGCGTGGTAGCGCGCGCCTGTAGTTCCAGCTACTTGGAAGGCTGAGGAGGAAGGATCGCCGGAGCCCAGCAGGTTGAGGCTGCAGTGGCCGGGAGCGGCCACTGCACTCCAGTCTGGGTGACAGAGTGAGACTCCAACTCAAAAAATAAAAAATAAAAAATAAAACAAATAAAATAAAATGGGACATATTAAGTCACCATATTCTACTTTTATTACACCCTACTTCTGTCCAAAGATGATATGTCATAGTTAACATGCTAACATCAAAAAGTATGTCAAAATTTATAATAAAAGCAAACTCAAAGGAAAACAAGGGCCACAAAAAGGAAAAAAGGGCCTGTGCTATGAGAGCAAACAAGCGTTTCTAAAATGGCCTATGAAATTTGATATGGCTGGGCACAGTGGCTCATGCCTGTAACACCAGCACTTTGGGAGGGCTGCTTGTGTCCAGGAGTTTGAGATCAGCCTGGGCAATATAGTAAGACCTTATCTCTATTAAAATAAATAAATAAATAGCATAGTGCAGTAGCTTATGCCAGTTATCCCAACACTTTGGGAGGCCAAGGTGAGAGACAGCCTGAGCCCAAGGGTTTGAGACCAGCCTGGGCAACTAGGTGAGACCTCATCTCCATAATACATCAAAAAATTAGCCAGATGAAGTGGCACATGCCTGTAGTTCCAGTTACTTGGAAGGCTAAGGCAGAAGGATCACCTGAGCTCAGCAGGTTGAGGCTGCAATAGCCATGATTGTGCCACTACATTCCTGCCTGGGAAACAGAGTAAGACTTCAAGTCAAAAATAAATATATAAATAAATAAGAAATCTGGTCATGAAAGCAAAAATGGAAATGTTTAAACATATAAAAGTTAGCCGGGCTCGGTGGCTCAGCCTGTAATCCCATGCCTTGGGAGACTGAGGTGAGTGGACTGCCTGAGCCCACGGGTTCGAGACCCGCCTGGGCAACTTGGTGAGACCTCATCTCTACAATAAATCAAAAAAATTAGCTGGGTGTGGTAGCGTGCGCCTGTAGTTCCAGCTACTTGGAAGGCTGAGGCGGAAGGATCGCCAGAGCCCAGCAGGTCGAGGCTGCAGTGGCCGGGAGCAGCCACTGCACTCCAGTCTGGGCGACAGAGTGAGACTCCAACTCAAAAAAAAACCCCAAAAAAACAAAAAACAAAAAACAAAAAAACATATAAAAGTTATAAGGTTATTATATGCATCTTTCCATATTTGGTCAGTAATTTCAAACATTGTATACACTCTGACTTTCAAAAAATAACCACTATAATAACTAAAAAACACTTTCATTTTAGTTAACATATAAGCAACAAAAATTCAATCCTTAGAGAGCTATAACAATGGCTAACTCTATATAGTGCACAAGTACTTCACATATACTGATTGAATTAATGCTGCATAACCCTATGAAGTGTGTGCTTTTCTATCTGCATTTTACATATGAGGCACTGAAAGTTTAAGTAATTTGACCCAATCTACTAAAAGCAGAGCCAGGATTTGGAATGAGGCAGTACGGCTCCAGAGTCTGAGCTCTTACTGTTATATATCCTGCCAAGAAACACAGATTTTATTTCTGAAATTCAAAGCCCAGTAGTGAGCTATAGAGAAACAACACAATAGGAGTCAGAAGGCTGCTATCTATTCCCAGGATTGCCCTTTACATAGATTAAGGTTTAGGGTCAAGTCACTTGATCCCTTTGGGATCGTATTTTAACTAATCTGTTAATTAGGGATAGAAGTATTTGCCTAAACTCTCTCACTGGCCTGTTCTGAGAACTGAGACCCAGAGGGTACTCATAAAATCCACTGCAAAGCACTATATAAAAGTTGCTGTTACTAAGTTCAGGTCTATCTTTAGATTGCCCAAGCACTTTGTACCTGTTCTGGACAAATAAAAGGAAGTCAGTATCAACAAATGTTTGCTAACTGAATAGTTTCAGAGATCATTTTATATCTACTTTGTTTGGGATTTGAACACACAACTAAAAGTTCATTGAGGGCAACTCTAGCTAGGTTTTACAAACAGTTCTTCTAAGAGGAGAACCAACAGAATTACTCCCTTGAGGGAAGGGATATCTGCCTTTTGAGAGTGCTATATGCTGCCCAACAGTCACTTCAGGATGCACTGTTCGAAGACACAGCTGCCTTCAGGATACTGAGGCATAAGTACTGTGAAAAACGTGTGCTGTCAGCAATTTGAGTTTCAGCATTGTGATAAGACACTCAGTCGATGGATCACTCCATATTTTCATCCTCCAACACACAAAGCACAGTACTTTTGTTAAGTAAACTTTCGCCTAGCTTATCTGTACCCTTTATATTTATCAAAAAACCAAGGACAACTTTATGGTGTTCTTAGGTATTTCTTATTGGCTTCCTAAACTAAACTTCTCCCTATCAATCCTTTCTTTAAAAAAGGATTCAATCTGCAGAGGTTGATATGTGAACACAATGGCTAAATACATAAATATAAACACTTTGCTCTCAAATCTATTAAAAATATTAGGTGGAGGTGCACAGAACTATCAATAATCTGTCACTTAATTTATCAGAAATAGGAGACTGAGAAAAAGTCTCAGTTTTTTACCGTTTTATTGAGACATCCAAATCTTTAAGACAATCCACAATTGTGCTTCTGTGCCTCTGTACTGCATTATGATCTGTCTGCACAGTTTTCAACAAAGATGTCAGAGCTACATATCTAGATGAAACAAAGTTGCAGGATAACAGTTAAAAAGTAAAATTCAGGATAGTTTTCCTCTGCCTAGATAATGAAAACAAAGATGTCTCACGGAAAACGGGAAGCATACATTTTAAAATATTTAAAAGTAAAGACAGAGTTAATAAGTATAAAAGTAACATTCTAAAGGTATAAGAGGTACCATAATCTAAAAGAGTGGCAACAAGGGGGAAGCTCTGGATTTAGACTTGTATTCATGGTCAAGATGATTTACACTTTTAAAAGTAATTCACTCAATTTTTTCAAAAATTTCCAAATAGTAAAACAAAACAAGCACATAATATGGCTTTTCAGGTTGCCTTAGCCCCAAAATGCAAGAGGATATTATTTTAATTTGGAGTTAGAGAAAACATTAGAGGTTTTGCTGCTTTTACTTGATACCTGGCATCAAAATTACCTCTATAAAAATTTGAGTTTAAGATCCAAATGTTTAAAAATTTTAGCAGGAGAAAAAAAGATAATTCAGGGTACCACAATGATTATTTCCACATCTTTTCATGCTTAATTTAACATGGTAAGAAAAATTTCTCCAAATTGGGAAAACAGGCAAGCAGGACATAATATAGGTAGGAAAGTAACAAAAGATAATACTGATCAGCCAGACATAGTGACTCAGGTCTGTAATCCCAGGACTTTAGAAGGTTGAGGTAGGAGGATTGCTTGAGACCAGGAGTTCAAGACCAACCTAGGCATAAGAGATCTTGTTTCTTCAAAAACTAAAAAATAAAAGAGTAGCTGGGCATGGTGGCATGTGTCTATATTCCCAGCTTCTCAGGAGGCTGAGGTGGAAGAATCGCCTGAGCCCAGGAGGTCGAGGCTGCAGTGAGCCATGATCATGCCGCTACTCTCCGGCCTAGGTGATGGAGTAAGAAACCGACTCAAAAACCGACTCAATTCATCTACCTAAATAAAACTTGCTGGAGCACACAATGTTCCAGATTTGCTACCTGAAATGTTATATCTTTCTTCTTAATTTAGAACAGGGGTCAACTAACTACAACCCACCTGCAAAATCTAGCACTCTCTGCTGCTTTCACAAATCAATTTTTATTGAACACAGCCACACTCATTTATATAATGTCTATCTATGGCTGATTTCATGCTAAGGGGCAGAGCTGAGTAGTTACCACAGAGATCCTGTGGCCCATAATGTCTAAAATGTTTACCATTTAGCCTTTTATAGAAAAATTTTGCTGACTCTTGATTTACAGAATAGAAGTAAAAATTAAGCCATGAGACAAATTCTCAAATTCTTTACAAAAAGCAGTTTTGGTTTGTTTGTTGTTGTTTTTTTTTTTGAGTTGGAGTCTCACTCTGTCGCTCAGGCTGGAGTACAGTGGCATGCTCACGCCCACCACAGCCTTGACCTGCTGGTCTCAGGCAATATCCACTTCAGTCTTCCAAGTAGTTGAAACTACAGGCATGCACCACCACACCCAGCTAATTTTTTAAATTTATTTATTGTAGAGACGAGGTCTCACCAAGTTGCTCAGACTGGTCTCAAACCCCTGGACTCAGGCAATCCTTTCACCAAGGCTTCCCAAAGTGCTGGGATTATAGGCTTGAGCCACCGTGCCCAGCCACAAAATAGTAGTTCTAAGATCAGTCTAAACATAAAAATTCTGAGTTAAGGTTCCAGATATGTCACTTAATACACATGTAATCTTAAGCAAAGACATTCTTGAAAATACTAGGTTTATAATGCCCAAGAGACAAGGTATTTTTCAGATGACTTACCTAATATTCTTGTCGTTGTTTAATAAGAAACGACCCAGGATATTTATGGCTAGGACCTAAAGAGAAAGAGCATAGGTTTTATTTATATTGTTTCCTGACACTAAAGGATCACTACCTGGCCTCTAACAGGTGCAAACTATTCAAAGTTAGCAAAAAAGAAGAAAAAAAACCTCAAGATAAACTCTTAAAATCATATTCTATTTCAATAGTAGGAGCTGGAAAATTACATTTTAAGGCATTGATAGTGTTAGTAAAAGAATAATATTGGTATAGCCTCTTTAGAGGAAAATCTGGCAATAATAATAAATATTTCAGATTAAAATATATTATCTGTGTTAACTATTTCACTTCTAGGAATTTATCTGACAAACGTAATTGTACAAATATACAAAAGTCTACTGCAAATCACAAATGATAGGAGAGATCCTAAAAGTCCATTAATAGCAAATTTGCTAAAAGTACTATGATAGTTCCAATCGAACATTATCCATTCATTAAAATAGAATGCACTGTGACACATGGTACAAATGCATCAACCTTGAAGACATATTAAATGAAATAAGACAATGTTTATTAAAAAATACTGTATGATTCCACTTATATGAGGTACTGTGATATTGTGAAATGTACACCTTCTCATGTGTCTCTCCCATCTGGCTGTTCATGTGTATCCGCTGTAATATCCTTTATAAAAATCCAGTAGGCATAAGTAAAATGATTCCCCGAATTCTGTAAGCTGCTCTAGCAAATTAATCAAACTCAAGGAGGGAGTGGTAGGAAATGGGAATTTTAGCTGGTTGGTCAGAAAGCAACCTGTGCTTATGGTTAGCATCTGAAGTGATTGTCAGTCTTGTAGGACTGAGCATTCCACCCATAGGATCTGATGCTATCTCTAGGTAGAGAGTGTCGCAACTGAATTGAATTAGAGGACATCCAGCTGGTATCCGCTGGAGAACTGCTTGATGTGTAGGAAAATATTCTCACACATCTGGTATCAGAAGCAAAGTGTTGACTGACTGCACAAAAGTAAAGAGCAGGAAAAACATTTTGGTTTGGGGTTTTCTTTTTCCTATTATCTTTATTTCTGTTTTCTTTTTTTTTTTTTTGAGTCAGAGTTGGACTCTGTCACCCAAGCTGGAGTTCAATGACACGCTCACAGCCACTGCAGCCTCAACCTACTGGGCTCAGGTGATCCTACCACCTCAGTCTTCCAAGTACCTGGAGCCACAGGCATGTGCCACCATGCCCAGCTAAATTTTTATTTATTTATTACAGAGACAAGGTCTCGCCATGTTGCTCAGTCTAGTCTCAAACCCCTGAGCTCAGGCAATCCTCTTGCCTTCGCTTCCCAAAGTACTGGTATTACAGGCTTGATATTACAGGCTTGATACAGCCACCGTCACCGGCTTTTCTTTTTTTTCAAGTCGGAGTCTCACTTTGACTCTCAGGCTGGCGTGCAGTGGCATGCTCACCACCACCACATCCTTGGCCTGCTGGATTCAGGCAATCCTTCTGCTTCAGCTTTCCAAGTAGCTGGAACTATAGGCTTGCGCCACCACACCCAGTTAACTTTTTTATTTATTGTAGAGACAAGGTCTTGCCATGTTGCCCAGGCTGGTCTCAAACTCCTGGGCTCAGGCAATCCTCTCGCCTTCACCTCCCAAAGTACTGGGATTACAGGTGTGAGCCACTGTACCCAGCTGTTTTTTTCTTTTTTTCTATACATCACCAAAGGTACCTAAGAGTAGGCCAAATTCATAGAAAAAGTAGAATGATGGTTGCCAGGGACTGGGGATAGTGAGGCATGGAGAGTTATTGTTTAATGAATAGAGAGTTTGAAGAACAGAAAGAAGTTCTGGCGATCAATGGTACTGGTTACAAAACAATGTGAATGTACTAATGCCACTGAACTGTACACTTAAAAATGTGCAAAATGATACATTTTGTGTTATCTATATTTTATCACAATTAAGAAATAAATTTTAAAAAAGAATGAGACTGGTCTCTATACATGAATATGGAAGTAGCTCCAAGATATTAAGTAAATAATGTGAAGAACTATATATATATATATATATATATATATATATATATGTGATATGCTACTATTTTGCCTGAAAGGTGGGAAGAGAAAAAGAACTTAAGTTATTATGGTTATTTGACTAGATATTGTAGTGCTAAAGATAAAAAGAACTGTGTACAATATTGTACTCTAATTAGTAAATGTGTTTCTTACACGGCTGTGGGCTAACAATTCTAATATTAATAAATGAATGAATGAATAAAGTCATAGGGGGCAAAGAACCACTACTCCTTATAGAATAATTCCAATTATTTAGTGAGGGAAAATGAGGGAAAGAGAAAATTATCATTAGAACACCATCCTAATAATTGTTGTAGGCAACATCCTCTGGTGGATTAAAACCGCTGGGCAAAAGTCTGAGAACAGGATATTTACATAGTCTTAAAATATATTCCCCCAAATATTTTTAATGACAAAGGGAAAAATAATAACTTTACACTGGAGAGACACAGCAGACATCACCTTAACCAAATGATCAAAGTTAACATCACCAGTGATGAGACAAATAGATAACATGCACCTCCTGGAATAGTAAACTGAGAAGGACATACTACTTCTGCAGTAGTTTTGCCAAAAAGCACAACTTTAATAAATAAAATTGTAAGAAAATATCAGACCCAAACAGAGGTGCACTCTACCAAGTAACCGGTCAGCACTCTTCAAAAGTGACAAAGTCATGAAAGACAAGGAAAGACAGAGTGAACTATCACAGATTTAGACTAAGGAGACACGACAATTAAATATAACGTAGAGCCGGGCGCAGTGACTCATGCCTGTAATACCAGCACTTTGGGAGGCAGAGGCAGGAGGACCGCCTGAGTTCACGGGTTCGAGACCAACCTGAGCAACATGGCAAGACCTCGTCCCTACAATAAATTAAAAAATCAGCCAGGTGTGGTGGCACATGCCTGTGGTTCCAACTACTCAGAAGGCTGAGGCAGAAGGATTACCCGAGTCCAGCAGGTCAAGGCTGCGGGGGCCGTGAGCGTGCCACTGCACTCTAGCCTGAGCAAGAGTGAGACTGACTCAAAAAAAAAAAAAAAAAAAAAGTGGGATCATGGATTACCTCCTGGAACAGAGTAAGGACATTCATCAGTAGAAAAATTGATGAAATCTGAATAAAGTCTATAATTTAGTTAATATTATAGAACCACTATTAATTTCTTAAGTTTGATAATTACACTATAGTTACACAAGATGTTAACATTAGGGGAAGCTGGGTGAAGGGTATAGGGTGTATGGGAACTCAGATCTATTTTTGCAACTTTTCTATAAGTCTAAACTTATTTCAAATAGAAAGTTTTTTTAAAGTGGAGAAAATAATAAAAATAAATATGCATGTACAAGAAGGGACCCAAAAAAACCTGGAATTCATTTATAAAAAATTGTGTATTTATTCTTACATGTTTAAACTTTAGACACCTTCAAAGTACTCTCCATTTGATGCAGTACACCTATTGAGATGCTTTTTCTACTGCTCAAAAGTTTTTGAACTCATCAGTTTTGATGCCTTTTAGTGCTTCTGTCATTTTTTCTTTCACCTCTTCCATAACAGCAAAACGTTTCCCTTTGAAGACTTTTTTCATCCGGGGAAACAAAAAAAGTTGCTAGGGGCAAGATGGGGCAAATAGGGAGGATGGGGCACAGGGGTCATGCTATTTTTCAAAAATTGCTGAATATTCAGGACAGTGTGAGGAGGTGCGTTGTCATGGTAGAAAAACCAATCACCTGACTGGCACGACTCAGAACATTTCTTCTGCAAATCATCTCTCACAACAATGCTTGCTGGTACATTTTTTTTTTTTTTTTTAGTTGGAATCTCACTAAAGTGAGTGCAGTGGCCGCTCCCGGCCACCGCAGCCTCAACCTGCTGGGCTCCAGCAATCCTTCTGCCTCAGCCTTCCAAGTAGCTGGAACTACAGGCAAGCGCCACCACGCCCGGCTAATTTTTTGATTTATTGTAGAGATGAGGTCTCGCCAAGTTGCCCAGGCGGGTCTCGAACCCGCGGGCTCAGGCAATCCACTCACCTCAGCCTCCCAAGGCATGGGATTAC
>CAUYQG010298059.1:0-21127 GCA_963574415.1 Tarsius wallacei
TTGTGTATATGTACTACATTTTTTTATCCATTCTTCTTTTGGTGGGCAACATGGTTGGTTCAATGTTCTTGCTATTGTGAACAATGCTGCGATAAACATACGTGTGCAGGTATCTTTTTTATAGAGCGATTTGAGTTCTTCGCACCTACTCTTCTTAGTCAAGGGGTCTAGCTTTGCAGAACTGCTGTCATGCCTTGATAGTGTAACTAACTATTGTGTTTTGAACTGTAACATTGTCTTCCTGACTTTTATGCTTTACATCTCATCTTGTTTATGTAGCTAACATTTGTACTCATTATTGCCTTTAAAAATAAAGGATTCATCTGGATTCATCAAAATGTCAAGCAATTCAGTGGTTTTTCAAATAAAAATGGGGGGAATGGGAACATCCGGTTTCATAGTAGCCTTGTGTGACTCTGATTTTGGCTTAAAAATCCAATTAGAAGTTGGATAAAGAAAGATATAATGCAAAGCACCATTACTCGGTTTTAATTTTTCCAAATCCTAACATCTTTTTTGTGTGTGAAATCTCAAAAAGACTTTCCAAAGTACTCCATCTTTACAATACATTTATTTTGTATTGTTTTGTGGTTATCTCATGTGTTGTCTCTCAAGTGCATATGAATGATATAATAGACGAAAAAAGACCAGTGATAAGAAAAATATGTGTAGATGGCAGAAGAATCTGTTAGATTAATATGGATTTGAAGTGCCCACTTGACTGGATTAGAAATACCTAGAAAGATGGTATGACATTATTTCTTGGTGTGTATGTAAGGGTATTTCTGGAGGAGATCAGCATGTGAGTAGGAAAGATAGTCTCTCAATGTGGGCCAATACTACCTGATGGTGTGGGTGCCTGTATAAATGTCAGACTTTCTACCCTTCAGACTTGTATCAGAAACCACCAGTACTTCCCAACTCACAACCTTCTGACCCAGGTCATCGGACTTCTTTTGCCTTTAACATAGTGTTTCATCTTTGACTTTCCTGGTTCTGAGGCTTCAAGACATGGACTGAGCTCCAGATTGTAGACAGCCTATTATGGGATTTCTCAGCCTCCATTAACACATGAGCCAATTTCTCAAGTAAATCCTTTCTCATTTATCTATACTCTATCCGTCTATCTATTTAATCACCTATCCATGTATCTATATATCTATCATCATCTACCTATAATCTATCCATTTTATTGGTTCTGTCCCTCTGAAGAAACTTAACTAATACTTTTAGGAAGTAATGAAGCAAAATTATTTTAACTAAGTGATACAGACCAAAGCATCCCAGCATTCTATAACATTCTCTGGGAAAAAAAAGTCATGAATTTAGTTAACACAGAAAGTTAGCTATTTTGGTGAGTTATTGGGATGCCTGCCATTGTATACCTATAGGTTACTTTCTGATGATACTCTGAATACAGAAATACATTACATTGCATTTCTAACTTGAATGTAGGAATTATCTTGCATCTTTAAAACTACAAAATGGAACCACAAAGAGTAAGTTCCCACAAAGAGATTGTAAAAGACAAAATAATTGAAGGCGTATGCTACACTTCTCTTATAGACCCAGTTTCTAGCATAGTTTTGAGCATTTTATGGAACATTGGAAATTCTAACCTTGAGGAGTTCCTCCACTATTTTATTTTGTCTGGGTCAATGTAATAGTCTTTTAATAAGATTTTTACTACATTGTTACATGTGCCTTGGAAACTCAAAGCAAATTTATGCTGTAAGGATATTCTAAGTTTGAAAACACTCTGGAGATAATCTAGTTCAAGGAAAACAGGCAAATATTAATGAAGGATCTCTAAATTCATTGAGCTACCTAGAGAATTGTGTTAAAACAGTGAATTCCTGTTAGAATTATCAGGATGGACAGACTGTTGGTACATAGATGTTAGTGATGTTTCCCATATACATAGAGAAAGATAGTGGTAACTTTGTATCAGATATTGGATTTCATATCATTCTATTTTTAAGGAAAGATTTTTATTATCATAAAATTCACATAACATACACTTCCATGTTTTAACTCTTGTGAAGTATACAATTAAGTGGTTTTTAGTATGTTCTCAATACTGTATAATAATCACCACTATTTAATTCTGGAACATTCTCATTATTCCAAAATAAATTTCATGACTTGCAATTCTCCCTTGTACCCATTCTCTGGCAATCAACAATCTACTTTCTGTCTCAATGGATTTGCCTATTTTTGACATTTCATAAATGCCATAATAATATGTTGTTGCTTCTGTCTGACATTTTTCACTTACTATATGTTTTCAAGTCTTGCCATGTCACAGCATGATCAGTACTTAACTTCTTATGACAATAATATTCCATTGCATGAACATATCACATTTATTTATGCATCCATCAATTACATGATTCAGTTTCAAATGTAGCAATTAATGTTTTCTGAGAAAGAATTTATCTCTTTTACAGTAAACATTTTCTTTATTGATATACTTTTCCCTTGATACTCATTTTACCTGCTTTAATATTCATATTTAGCCTCAGATTTTTCACAATAGTGAAAAAGAGCTTTTACAGATATCACCTAGATTTTTCCCGATAATGAAAAAGAATCTTCACAGAAGTAACCCAAGTTTTTAAGCTCAGATGAACATATGAAATAAGTTTGGAGTCACAATATACTTCCTTTTTAAACCCCATCAGAGTCATGTTCAAAACTTGACATCATGGAGAGAAAAATTAAAACAAAGGTTAAGCCTGCACAGAGAAGGCAAAAGTATATCCAGTGAAGGAAATATTCAGCTAATATAAATTTTTTAAAAATCTAGACTGTTGGAAATATTACTCCTAAATTTTTAGTAATTAATTACCCAGCTTCATGGCCTAATGAGAAGAGTACAGATTTGTAGTTTGGCTGACATAAAATTTGAATCTCATTTCATTGTTTCTTAATCATCTATTTTTGGCATGTAATTTAAGTTGCTCATCTGTAAAATGAGGATAATCATAATCTCCCAAACAGGGATATAGTGAAGATTAAAAGAAGTTAATATATGCAAAGTATCTAGTTCATGGAACTTAGATGCTCAAGAAATGTTATTTCCCTTCTGAATGCACACATTGCTTCTGCTTTGTAACTAACGATCCAATGGCCCACTAAATACCTGGTGGCTAATCAGTTGCTACAGTTCATCAACATCAACAAGAGAAACAAATGCCTATATTTTTGTCACTATGTAGAAGATTTGACGATATGATTTCAGACAGTGTAAAACTAGAATTCATTTGATATGTTTGATATGTATCTACATGGTGCAGTAAAGCATTTCCGTGACAGAACACAGGTGTTTGTCTGAAGAGGACTTTGATTTCAACATCAAATATTAGTGACTTTTCAGAGATATTTAAAGGCAACAGCTTCCATAGAGTTGGCACCTGTTTAGTGCTGTGTCTGATGTCAGATCCCGTCCACACACTTTCTGACTTTCCATCTTTGTATCTTCTGAGATACAACTATTCTTTTATTCAATTATTTTTTTCAGTTATACTTTTTGGAATCTATTCAAGATTATTAGTTCAGTAGTTTGGCAAGAAGCAATCTAGGTCGTCTATCCTTCATTTACTCATAAGCTCATTGGCTTAAAGGAAATACAGTCTCTTAGGTTATTGAGTCTATCCATAGCTTTGAAAAATGGCCACCCATACCTGGCATTGCTATATGTAAAGGTCAGTGGGGTATCTTGGCACTCCCAAACACAGTGGCTTATAATTTGTCCCTGACACGATATAAACTCTTTCCCTGTCCAACACAAGATGGATAATGCTAAAACTTTGAAAAACAATGTGTCCAGGCATTGTGTTCTGATCCGAGGGAAAAAGGAATATAAACAGACTGATATGTGAACCCCTGACTACTTTTTTGCCTCTTCCCCTTCAAGACAAACTTGGTGTTAACACGTGTGGTCGTTTGTCATTTTTCATTCCTGTTCTCTTCAAACATTAAGTTTCTAAGCAGCACCAAATAGTATGTGCCAAGATTTTGTGACCGTTGCTATTCTGTATTACTTTCACTGACATCAAGGCTTTCTTCCTGATTCATTTCTTTCTTGAGAAATGCTAGGTTATTTTCAAAATAGACCACAGTAGGAATACTTGGAGACAGACTTAAACTATACTATTCAATACAAAAGTTATTGTTTTTTATAATTATAACAGATTAAAGATGGCAGAAAATATTAGCATTCCTTCAACTGAGAGGTAGGGTTTAATTCTGCTCCCTCTGCATGTCCACCTGCCTTAGTAATTTGTTTTGGTCAATCAGATGCACTGAAGTGACACCACAAGCACTTCTAGCCAGGTCAGAAGAAGCTCACAGTTCCAAAGAAAGCTGCAGTATTAACCACTTATATGCCAAAAAATGTATTTCACAGTTTCTTATAGAAAAAAATTTGATTTTAATTAAATGGTAAATTAAACATAACTTGAAACAATTGCTTTAAGGTAAATATATATACAGTAAATGTATTATGTGTGTGTGTGTGTGTGTGTACTTATGTTTACTATTTTATTACCTGAGTTGTCACATGACCTTTCTCTGGTATTCAAGTCACTATGAATTATGTCTTTGAAAGATGATAAACAGGTGGAATATTCAATGCTGCATTGTTTTTGGAAAAATATTTGTATGTATTCTGGAAAGAATTCGTCACAAAATGACAAATCATATAAAAGTAGTCTCATTTTTTTACAAGTCATATACCTTACGTATATCAACTTTAATAATTTTAGAAATAATCAATTTATCTGTCTGTTGTGCTAGGATCTATTTGAATCATTGCTAATATTATTTTGCCAGGATATCTTGCAATATTACATTTAGAAACAAACAAAAACTTATCACGAACCATATCATGTGAAAATGGAAAGATGAAGGAAAGTTAAAAAATTTGTGACCTTAAAATAGCGGCAGTTTTTCTTCTTTGAAAAACTTACATATGGCAGGTCTTTCTGCCATGAATCTCCTTGGTTCCTTCTTCTCATTTCCTCGCTAATAAACTTTGCTTGAAAACTAAAAAAAAAAATTGGTAGCAAGATTCAAACCCAATTTGTCTAATTTAAGAAGCCCTTTTCTTCTCACTATAGCATGAAGCTTCCTAATGATTATCAGCTCATTTGTTAGCTACCATAATTTTTGTTTTAATTAATTACAAATGAAGTCAATTTAATATAGAGATAACTTTGAAGGTCACCATAACTCATGCTATTTACTGGATAAAGTGCATGCATTTATTATAGCAATTTAAGGTTGTAAAAAATTTTGTAAGTAGTTAAATGAACATTTATTTTAACCTTAAATTATATTAGTGAATTATATATCATAAAATTTTCTAATGTTAAAATAAATGTATTATTTATTTCACAGTTAAAATAACATTATGTCTTCTAAATTAAAACAATCAGAAATAACTTGTACTACATAAAAGGGGGATAGGCTTTTCATTCTGTATTAGTTCCATTTGTAAGAGAAGATTTATATTTTCTCTAGCTTCATCTAGACCCAAACAAGTTGGTATTTATATTCAAAGCAGCAGCCTAGTGTATGATGAAGAAAACATGGATTGATATAATTTTGGGAACTGTGTTTCTTATAATATAATTATGGATTGGAAGCCTACAAGATGAGACTGAGAAAATTAAGAAATATAAAATGAGTTTTGTTATTTATTTACTTATTTTACAGGCATAATCAGAGATCCAGGGCACATTTTATTTTTCTCAGTTTTATGAGTTAGGGAAGTGGTTCAAAGAAGATTCAAGACTTTGAGCAAAGCCACTCAGAGTTCAGAAAAGCTTTAAGAAACTGGTATACTGGTCAAACAGAAGAAATGAAGTAAATTTTCCATAATGTTAACATTTAGCTATGACAAATTGCCAGGCTGTAGCTAGAGACTTGGAACAGCAAAGTGAATGAGATCAAGGCCTTGATTTGCCAAGCATATATTTAGTGGAGAAAAGAGGCAATAAATAAATAAGTCAATAACTAAATAGCTAGTATAGCATATGTCCTGCAAAAGATGTCAATAGGGTATAGACAGTCTAGGAGCCTGAGGGAAACGCTTTCGTTTTAGGCAGTTTGATTACAAACGTCTTTTCTAGAGAGCTTGAATTTGAGTAAATCATGAGAACTCCTGAGGGCAGGCAGTCCGAGCTGGAGCCCAGGGCAGGAATGAGCTTTTTGTGGCCAGACTTCAAGAAGGACACATGGCCAGCCCAGAAAGAGCAAAGGGAGGAGCTATAGAAATTTCCATTAGAGCATTTGTCACTAGTCCTATCTTCTCTATTCTGGTTGCAAGTTTGGCTAGTGTAAAGAGGATAGAGTAGGAGCAAGACTATTTTTTAGTTAGGAAGTTATTGCAATAATCCAAGTGAAAGTTGATGATGGCCTGATTGAGGCTGTAATGGTAGAAGTGATGAGAAGCCATTGGTTTTAGTATATTTTTTTCAATTCCTTGGCAGTAAACCTTCCCTAAAGATTATAAATAATAAGAATCAGAGGGGAAAAAAAGGATGTGTATTTTAGATTTAACTAGTTTATATTAATTAAGACGTCAGAAACTAAGGGCTCATTTTTTTGTATGTGTTTGTTTGTTGGTTGGTTGGTATAGAGTCCAATAAAAAATGAGCTCACTTCAGTAATGTCGTTACTTAGATATACACTTGATATAATGTTTTATCCACTTAATGGCAATATGCTAATACACAGAAGTTAAAATGTATTTTTTTAATTTATTGAGGAATATAAAAAATGATGCTTGCATTGAAATTGTAGATTGATACTCTTGTAAATTTCACATTAAAATTACACAATATATTTATTATTAACTAGAATGACTGTGATATGTCAAAGACCACCAGAACATATTTCTCTTGTCTAACTGACATTTTATGCTCTTTGTCCAATGTCTCCCCCCATTCCATCCACCCTTCTGCCTCCAGACTTGTAACCACCATTCTACTCTCTACTTCTAGTAGTTCAATGTGTTTACACTTAAGTTAAATAATACAATGTTTGTCGTTCTGTGTTTGACTTGTCATCACTCAGCATAATGACCTCCAGGTTCATCCATGTTTTTGCAAATGACAGAATTTCCTAATTTTTAAAAAATTACCAATAGTATGCCATTGTATATACATTCCACACTTTAAAATTCCACTCATCCGTGGGTGGGTCCTTTAGTCATTTTTCTATCTTGGTTATTGTGACTGATTTTTAAATAAGCAAAGGAGTGCAGACATCCCATGTATTACATTTTTCAAAATAGCTAACAAAATGAATTTTAACCGTTCTCACCACAAACAGCTAATAATGTATTTGATATGACAGAAATGAGAATTAACTTGATTTGATCATTCCATGATGTTTACATGTATTCAACGATCACATTGTACCCCATGAATACAGAATTGTCATTTTTTAACTTAAAATAAGATTAAACTTAAAGTATAAGATATTTAATGGTAAATATTAGAAATCAGCGGTGCATTAAATCAGAAAATATCTAAGTAAAGGCAATTTAAAAGCATCTTTAAGTTGCACAATTTTGCAGGTTTTCTGTTGCATATCTTCCTATCTCTTCTAGAGTCAGATCTTATTCTTATTGGTATCAGCTGTGCTGATATCTAGCTCTCATTATAATGTTCTTTAAGAAGAACTGTCCAGAGAATTTTGGATTTCTAAGTCTCATCCTTTTCTGTGCCGCCTAATTACCACAGTTCATGTCACAATATCCCATTGTTTCTTCACTGGTATTTTCACTGTATTATAAGAGACTTGGGAGGTGGAACACTTATTTGGGGCTGCAACTGACAAGCCTTATATTTGTACCTTGAGACTAATCCTCAGCCATATCTGACCTGTAACTTTATTATTTATTTATTTATTTTTAACATATTTTTTATTTTAAAATTGTGGGGTACAGTTAAGGGTTAGGTATACAAATATCCATTGTGCAGGTACCCTTGTTGACGAGGTGTGCCCCCCCCGTCCCCAGACAGATATTGACTACCTTTAATCCCACCTCCCTTCCCTTCCTTCTCCCCCCTATTGGGAATATACCCTGAAGAACTCAAATCACTCTATAAAAAAGATACCTGCACACGTATGTTTATCACAGCATTGTTCACAATAGCAAGATCATGGAACCAACTATGCTGTCCATCAGAAAAGGACTGGACTAAAAAAATGTGGTACATATACACAATGGAATATTATGCAGTCATAAAGAACAAAATCATGAATTTTGCAGCAACCTGGATGGAATTGGAGTTTATAATACTGAGTGATCTCTCACAGAAACAAAGATCTGAGTATCACATGTTCTCACTCATAAGTGGACCTTGAACAACTATTGTAATACTATAAGAAAAGGATTGACAGTGGCGGGAAACTATGGGGGTGGGGACAGGGAGGGGAAGGGAGGTGGGATTAATAGTAGTCAATATCTGTCTGGGGACGGGGGGCATACCTCATCAACAAGGGTATCTGCACAATGCATATTTGTATACCTAACCCTTAACTGTACCCCACAATTTTAAAATAAAAAATATGTTAAAAAAAAAAGAATGTGACATATATAAACAGGGGAATACTATTCAGTCTTTAAAAAGTAAATTTTGTCTTTTGTGACAAAATTAATACATATAATAATTAATATAGTTATGAATACAGTTAATAGCAATGCATTGTTATTTTAAAATTTTAAGAAAAATAAATAAATGGGATTGCATAAAACAAAAAGCTTCTGCACAGCATAGGACCTAATTAATAACAGACAACCTACGGATTGGAAGAGACTATTTGCCAGCCATACATCTGCAAAGGACCTCCTATCCAAAATATATAAGAAACTCAAATTATTCAATAGCAAGAAAATAAATAACACGTTCAAAATATAGGCAAAGGGCCTAAATGGACATTTCTCGATAGAAAAAAAATATTCTTAGTATCTGAGAGTGACAAAACAAAAATGAGCGACAGGTATGTGAAAATATGCACAATATCACTAACAATCAGGGACATGCAAATTAAAACCACAATGAAATATGATCTCCCTGTTAGATGGTCTTTATAAAAAAAAATGATAGGTAACAAATGTTACGCATTGGTGGTAGGAATGTAGCTAAAACAGTCCTCATGGAAAACACTCAGAAGTTTCTCAAAAAATTAAAAATAGAAACATTGTGTGATCTAACAATCCCATTTCTGGGTATGTAGCCAAAGAGATAGAAATCAATATGATGAAGAGATATCTACACTCCCATGTCCATTGTACCATATTCACATTAGCTGAAATATGGAAACAACCTAGGTGTATCATCAGATGAATGGATTCAGAAACTGGCATATGTTCTGTCATTTATGAACTTGTAAAACAGTATGTTAAATGAAGTAAACCAGCACAGAAAGACAAATAGTGTAGGATCTCATTTATATGAGATCTATAAAATTTGAACTCACAGAATTAGAGAATAGGTTGCCAGAGGCTTGTAGAGAGGGTAGATGGTGGAAGGGGAGACATTGATCAAAAAGTGAAAGGTTTCAGCTAGGAGGAATAAGCTTTCATGTCTATTGCATACAATGGTTACTCTAATAAGCAATGCATTGTGTATTTCAATATGTTAAAGTAGTAGATTTAAATGTTTTTTACCACAAAAAAATCATATGTGAGACAATGTATTTGTTAATTAACTTGATTTGATCGGTCCACAATGTAAACATATATCAAAACATCACACTGTAACCCATAAATGTATGGAATTCTTATTTGTCAATTTAAAATAAAATTTCCTAAGAAATTTCCAAATAAATTTCCTAAGAGTAAATTTGAAATGTTCTCACCACAACATAAAAGGTACATATGTAAGGTTATAGATATGCTAATAAGCTTGATTTAGGCATACTGCAATCTATATGTATATACAATATATACATATACAATTTTTATTTGTCAATTAAAAATAAATAAATAAAACCAGAATTTTAGGATATAGAGTAGTGCTTATAGGAAATGTTTAGCTTTAAATGTTTATATTAGAAAAGAAGAGAGACCTAAAAGCAATGGCTTCAGGCCAATAAATAAACTACAAAATTAAGAAAGAAAAAAATAACCAAAAGTAAGTGGAAAGAAGAAAATCATAAAAATAAAGACCAAAAAATTAATGAATGAGAAAATACTCAACAGTAAAGAAAATTAATAAAGACAAAATTTGGTCTTTTGAAATGATCAAAAAATGAGTGCAATTGTAACTGTACTCCAATAAAGCTAATTTTTGAAAATAGATTCTTGTAGAAACAGAGTTTTCTTTTATCCAGTAACTGAGGTCATCATATAGAGATACATACTGTTCAGATCTAATTTCAAATTCCCTTAGAGTTGTTCTTAAGTTCTTCTAAGCTTAAGTACTCACCTTCTTGTATTGCTTGTAGATACCAAAGTAAACAGATTGATTGAGAAATGTTCTTAATCTCCATGAAGTAGTCTCCCAAAGGACAATTAAGAGAAGAAAAATAAAGCCTGAGATACCCATGGCAATAAAATTCTTTCCAATCATTTTATCTTCCAAAGAAAAAATATTCTTCTTAGTATCTAAGAATGGCAAAACAAAAACCAGAGATCTAATCTTACTGCAGAACACTGACATCATGATCAAGAACTCTGAAAACAACTAATAAGAAATACAGAATAAGATAAAATCAAAGACTAAATTGAGACAAAATATTTAAGAGAAATTATTATCTTGCTACAAAAATTGCATTTCAATAATGAATTTTTAAGGTTGACCTTAATAATCAAGTAAGCATTTCTTTCTTTTTTTTTTTTTTAAGTTTTAAAACAGAGGTTATTAGAGAAAGAAGAGAGGAAAGAAAGGGAAACATGTCATAGCTGGCATGGGCAAGAGAAGCTGCCAAAGCATTGCAATATAATTGTCTAATAATTATTTACATATCTAAAAATTATTGCATGCCATGAAAAATATACCCCACATTTTTTCAGAAGTGTGAAATCTTATGTTGATCATTAGAAGAAAGCTCTGAAGTATAAATACTCTGTGGAAAGAGAACATACTGTCTTTTAAACAAGATAAAACTAACCATTAGCTAATACTTTTTGAACTTTGTTGAATGAAAGCTCATGAGTAAATGGCACAGAACTCCTGTCATAAAAAAATGATAAATTCTCCCTCCTTTTTAAAAATAAGATTTTTAAAGAACAGTTTTAGATTTACAGAAAAATTACAAAATTGTGTACAGAACATTCCATATTCACTGCATCTAGTATTCCTTTTTATTAATAATTAGTATGGTATGTGATAACAATTAACAAACAAATGCTAATATATTATCATCATAATAAGTAAAATATCAAATTTATTCAATCTTCCTAGTTTAAAAAATGTAATGCCCTTTTTCTCTTCCACTACCCAATACAGATACCATATTATATTTAGTAGTTGTGTTCCTCTTGGCTGTGATATTTTCTTGGATTTTTCTTTTTTAAAATTACATTAACATTTTTTGAGGAGTACTGATAAGGTGTTTTGTGGAATATAAATTTGAAGATCCTGAATTGAGATTAGTCTATTAAAAAAAATAATTTTTATCACATCTAAAAAGAGTACTACACACCATCAATGTGAATTATTACTGTTCATGTTGACCTTGACCACCTGATTGAAGTAGTGTTTGTCAGCTTTCTTTGATATTCTTTCCTTACATACTGGAAATTATAAATGTCAAATTTAAATAACTGTGTTTGAAAATATTCAACTAAACATCAAAATGAATATCAGAATTGCTTTGGTATTTATATCAAAATAGACACATGGATATTATTTTTTAATGCTTTGAGTTATAATCCAATACTGCTTTATTTTTGCTCAAATTTTTAGCTTTGGTCATTGAACTCTCCCTTTTTTAATAGTCATATTTTATAAGCATTTGCAGTTGATACATACAAATGCAATTGACTTTTATGCTTGTGTTTGTTTTGAATTCAACAGTCACCCTAAATTATAAAATCTAATATTTATTAGAGGATCCTTTGAGATTTTTAAGTAGACCATTTCTAGAATTATTTAATCTTTTCTAGTTCTTATACTTTAGAATTATGTTTTTAAAATACTTGACTCATACCAAAGATTATATGCTACATGTGTATATATTTTAAGCATAACATAATGGCATCTACAAACTCAACCCCCAAATGAAATGTTTACAAGTAACTTGCAAATACTTACATGTTTTTTCACTTTTCCATCCTTCAGATGTAACCACTAAGATAAATTGTGTCCTGAATTCTTGTTTTATTTATGTATACTTGGATCACTATATGTATCCAGAAGACTTCATGAAGCAGGTTCCAGAAGACTATGTGAAGTATGGTACTATTTTTATATAGTTCAAATTTAAAAACAATATTCTGTTTAATTGTAAAATTTGAACTTTATAAAAATAGTACCATACTTCATGTAGTCTGGAACATGCTTTGTCCTTATGTTATTATTTCTATAATTACCACACACAAAAATAAATTGAGATAACGATAAAATAGATTCCACCTAGAAACAACATTGATAACATTTTGACACATTTGTTTTCCACTCTTCATCCACCATATGTATATTTGTAAGTAAGCTGCTTTTGTAATGTTTTAAAGGTTATTTTGTCACATGTATTGTTTTTATTCTTATTTTTTGCCTTCTCATACTAGCTTTGTATAAATGTATCTCTTTCTGTTGTGAATTGTTAATTTTCATGGACTATCAAAAATAGTAACTCTCTGGAATGGCAATGATGGGTTTGACATGATTACTTGTTGCTTAGCTTATGAAAGCTATTTCTACTGGGAGAGTGAAATATACTTTCTTTTTATGTAAATGTCTTTTTGCTGGGCAATTCTTCTAAATTGTCCTTCCTTTTCTCAGAAGTTTTGTCTTCCCAAGAATAAGTCTTTTTCAAAAGTAAGGAGACGTCAAATCACAGATCTTAGGAGCTCAGAGAATTCAAGCAGTAAAGATAGCAATCCCTCAAACCACACCGAGATATATCCTAGTCATGAAAAGGAGACAGGCTGACAATAAACAATCTAAGAACCCATTTTGTGATGTTAGAAAATTAATCTCCCAAAATATAGGAAAGTAAAATAAAGAACGTGAATTAAATTAGAAAGCAAATATGCAATAGAAAGTATCAACAAAACTTATTTGTAGAAGAGACTAATGAAGTTGATAAACATCTGGTAAGACTGATAGAAAACAAATGGCAAAATTAGAAATATTGTAAATGAAAATGGAGACATCACTATAAATCTTAACAGATGTTAAAAATACCTTAACCTATTATGAACAGGTAATTTCTCACCCAAATTATTATTAGTAAGATGTGCAAATAATTCTATCTTAATTTTAAAATGTGATCAATAATTAAAAACCTTCCCAAAGGACAATCTTCATGAGCAACTAACTTCACAAGTGAATTCCACCAAACATTTAAGAAGAAATAATATCTATCCTACACAAAATCTTTGACCAAATATAAGAGGAAACATTTCTTACTTCAATTGTTTGTTTACCTTTTATACCAAAAGCTGATGAGTACTTTACCAAAAAAAAAAAACCTCAAAAATTTTTGGTTATTTTAAAAAATAGATAAAGATGCAATAATTTTTAATAAATATTAGTGAACTTAATCCATCACATATAAAAATGAATTAATCACATTTGGTTTATTCAGATTATTATTTGATTTGTTATAATTTTACATTACAAGTTTAGCATATGCAAATCACCAAGTAATTCAATAGAATAAACATGTAGTTCAATAGAAAAAATAAAAAATTTATTTACTACTTCAATAGAAGTGATAAAAAAACTAACAAAATTGTACATTTACTTATGATTAAATAAACCAAACATTGAATAGAAAGGAACTTCCTTAATCTGATAAAGGTTTTCTATAGAAAACATCATACTTAATGGCAAAATATAATGTTCTCTTTGAAGCTGAAATGAAACTAGAGGTCCTACTATCATTAATTTGATTCATTTTGAACTTAACAAAACAATAAGCCAAGTGTATATGAATTAGAAAAGAATTATGCTATTAGTAGCTGTTTTGAATTTCTCCACTGAAATAAAAATAATCTGTAAATAAATCATTACAATTGATAAAATAATTCAGCAAGTTCTATATGCAGAAGATGAACTCTTTCAACCACATTTCTCTAGATCAGCAACAAATTAAAAAATAACACTTCAAAAAGTCATACCATTTATAATAGCATAAAAATATTTATAGAAATAAGGCTAACATATTTGCAATACCTCTAGACCAATAACCATTAAATGGTATTAAATAAAAACAAAGAAGACAGTAAAAATCCTTTGCCTAAAGGTTTTTCCCATAGAGGCAACACATTATGCAGTAGAACATAAGCTTTTTTTTTTTTTTTTTTTTTATGGGTAAGACACTACTTTATTTGTTTTGAAATACATCCAAGACTATGTGATTATATCCATTTAGTATTGCAGGAGATGGTGACATCACTCCTTCAAAGCCATTGAAGGTGTTTTTCAAGGTTTCTCTTCCACGTTTCTGATGGGTTTCATGACAGAGTCAGAATGTTTTCTGGCTTGCTTCACGTGAATGTGTCTAATTTAACTGTCACCATTATCTCTATTTGCTACTGTCCTGCCTGAGGTCATGCTCAGCAGTTTTCATTGTAGATATCACTCAAGGAAGGAGAATGAGGCAGATTTGAACATAAGCTTTGAACCCCAGTTCTGGCCCATAAAAGTTGTGTTACACAAGGTGCATGATAAGTTTCCTCAAATGAGTATAAAAACAGATAACTTGAGGTTGTTGTGAAGATTGGAAATAATGGTACTAGATGGTTATTAGTACCTCTTATTCTATATCTGATGATTACTTTAGACTTACCTTGAATTTGCTTTTGAGGTGTTATTTTATTTAAAGATGTTTACCCCAGCCTTGTAAAATGACTTATGTACAGAACATATGTCCTTTAAAGGAAGGGCAGATTCCCCACATGTTTTATGGCCTGAGTCTAAGGTAATTTCATAGAGACTTGAGACCCTCAAGATACTTACTTTCTTTGCTACAATTAAAGTAGACAGGAAGATTTTTTTGAGTGGTGCACAGTATCTTCAGGCTGTAGATAGTAGTATAACTACCAATGCACTTTGCAAGGTTGTAATTGGGGTAGAGTAGCAATACATTACGTAGGAAGGTCCTGGTGACATTTGACATGTTAGTTTGCAATTCTAAAAGGATGATAAAATTAGGTTACATTATAGGAAATCAACTAAACCCAGAACAACAAATCCTCCAGTAATGATCAAATCAAGCTCAGGAAATTAAAAAACAGGCGATTATCTTTGAAGAACACTAATTACTTCACAATGAATTTGTTCCAGTTTATAGCTGGTGACACAGTTTGTGTTGATAATTGTAGAATTCTGAAAAGTCTTTTCAGTGAAGTGAGTATCTGAGAGGAGCAGAAAATCACTTAATGGCTATTTTCATATTTCTTATACTAATTGATTAGCTAAGCGAGTAAAGTAGAGATAGGAGATAGAGGCTAGAATTCAACAGTAAGGAACAGATAGGGAAAAGTTTAAAACATTTGAGAGTAAAAAATCTTCAAAGAAACAAGCAGATTGGTAAAGTAATGTTTTCCAAAGGATGAATTGCATATGAACAACAATTAGAAACTAAATTCCTAGAGATATGAACATGTTTATGAATTTCTACTGCCGAATTTTGATAATGAATTCATTGTTTTGGGAAGAAGGTAAATGACAGGTCTAAAACAAAAAGGTCTTACAAAACACTTTCAGCAAGGAGAGATGGCCAAGAAGTGAACTCTCAAGTGCCCAAACCACGGCAAGTCTGACCTGAGTGGATCTTAACTTGATACAGAGACAAATAGTTGATACAGAGTGAGGAATACTGGATATTGGTCCCTTGAACAGATTTAAGAAATAGCAAGGGCTAATTATATAGACCAACACTGTAAAATAGAAATCTTCATCACTTATGGAAGTGCTTTGTAGCTGTGCTAATAAACACATGTGGTTGTCGAGCACTTGAAATATGGCTAGTATGGCTGTGGAAGTGAATTTTAAATTGTATTTCATTTCAACTAAATTTAAATTTAAATAGCCACATGTGACCAGTGGTTATCATATTAGACTGGACAAGTATGATCCAATGTTTTTTTGTCCTCTCCCTGTACCAATCATAAATACCTTCTTACCGCTAGAGAGTAGAGAACATGCTTTCTAGATAAGGAAGAGAAACAGGATACCTTACCTGACAAAATGATGAAGGCTCCCTTAGGCATGGGAAAAAGCAAGAACTGATAAAATGTGTTATTAAAAATATTTATCAGCCAGTTCAGAACTGACCACTCAGAACAGAATATCAACCAACTGAATTGTACACCAGCTATAAGTAATAGTAGTGGCCATTTTGGTGTAAACTGGAGGGATACCAATCCTCTTTAAACAATTCTAGGGAAGTCTGTATTTGATATATGCTCTTTAGCTTGCCCCAGCATCTGTTCTTCATACTCTGGTAATACCTCAGAATTTTTAGCATTTTTGAATAGTGGTAATTTCTTTATTTTTAGTCTATGCTTTAGCTACTTTTCTACATTACAGGACTGACCAAGATCTAATGTATAATGTTTAACAGAAGTAGCAATGGCAATCATCTTTATCTAGCTCCTCATTTTTAAAGAAAATGCTTTTAATGAATTTGCATTGAATACTATATTTGCTATAGATTTCTGCGTGTGCATATGCCCATTATAATATCAGGCAAGCTTTTCCCCCATCACTGTTTACCAAATTTTACTTTAATCATTGATCTATTTACATTTATTAAGGTGGTCATATGTTTCTCCATTAATTCACTAACATGGGAATTCTATTGAGATATTCTAATATGAAAGTAACTTTCCTGGATCCAATTTGCTAATATTTTGTTCAGAATTTTTGAATCTACATTCACAAATAAGAGTAATTTGTGATGATCATGTTAGGTTATAGCATGGAGTTTTTGCTAATCTCACGAAAGGGCTTAAGAAGTATTATCTTTAAAAAAAGTATTATCTTACTTTCCTCTGTACTAACTGGAAGAATATATAGAACTCACTAGTAAAGCCATCTAAGCCTTATGCTGCCTTTGTGAAAATAATAAAGTATTCAAGTATTGATTACTTGAATACTTTAGTACAACTTAAATTTTTTAATTCTTCTAAATCAAATTTAGTACATTGCATTTTTAAAGAAATGCAACAAGTTGTTCAAAATTTTTACATTTGTTGGTTTAAAGTTGTTTGTTATAGTCTCTTATATTTTCTTTTCATTTAAAAAAATATATTTTTTGTTTGAAAGATGTGGGGTACAGTTCAGGATTAGGTATACAAGTGGACATTGTACAGGTAAAGTTTGGGACTTCCTTTGGTCCCCACTTTACCTGGTTTGAGATCAGGTACCTTATTGATGTTGTGTTCCCACACCCACGTTGGTAGTATCCAGCTACTGCCAATCCCTTTCTTATAGTATTATGGTAAACGTTCAGGGTCTGCTTATGAGTAAGAATATATGGTACACTGTTCTTTGTTTCTGTGATGATAGATCACTGAGTGTTATAGACTCTAAATCCAACCAAGTTGCTGCAAAGTCCCTGTTTGTCCATCTGTATATATCATGTGTATATACCACTTTTTAAAATCCAGTCCAGTTTTGATGGACAGTACGGTTGGTTCCACGTTTTTGCTACTGTGAATAGTGCTGCAATAAACATGCATGTGCAGGTATCTTTTTGGTAGAATGCTTTGAGTTCCTCCAGGTATTTTTCCAATAGGGGGATTGCTGGGTCATATGGAAGGTCAAGTTCTAGTTCCTTTAGAGATCACCATGGTGTTTTCCATAGAGGTTGAACTAGTTTGCATTCCCACTAGCAGTGTAGAAGTGTTCCCTTTTCGCTGCATCCTTGCCAGCATCTGTTGTTTGTTTTATTAATGATAGTCATTTTTACTGGGGTTAGGTGGCATCTCAATATGGTTTTGATTTGCATTTCTCTGATGATTAGTGAGGCTGAGCACTTTTTCATGTGTCTGTTGGCTGCCTGTGTATCCTATATGGTATGACTATATAAAGATATATGTAAGCCCATTCTTATACCTAATATTTATTTATTTATGTTTTCCCTTTTTGTTTTCTTGATCAATTTGTTATGATATCAATTTTATGAGTCCTTCCAGCTAACATTAGTGACTGTATTGTTACTCTCTATTGTATATTCATTTTCTTTTTAAAAAAAATTATTATAAAGATGTGGGGTACAATTCAGGGTTAGGTTTACAAACGTTGATTATGCAGGTACCCTTGTTGATTTCCCTCAACTGACAATCCCATCCCCGCTCCCCTGACAGTTTCTTACTACTGCCAATCCCTTTCTTATAGTATTAAAATTGTTCAAGGTGCGCTTATGAGTGAAAACATGTGGTACTCTTTTCTTTGTTTCTGTGATAGATTACTGAGTATGATTGACTTTAAATCCACCCAAGTTGCTGCAAAGTCCATATGTTTGTCCTTCTTTATGGCTGCATAATATTCCATTGTGTATATGTACCACATTTTAAAAGTCCAGTCCAGCTTCATGGGTTTACTTGTTAGACTGTTATTTTTGTAACTAAGTTGTATGGTTTGTTAATTAAGTCTTAGTCTTTTTAATGTTTACAGTTAAAGCTATAAAATTTCCTCTAAATAACTCTTTTGCTGCAGAATATTTATGTTACTACTCAGTTCCAAATATTTTCCAATTCCTGTTATGATTCCATATTTGGCCCATTAGTTATTTAAATGTGTGTTTTAAAATGGTCAATTGTGTGTCCTTTTTCCACTTATCCTTCTGCTACTGATTTTTAAATTTACTTGTATAATGGTCAACAAATAACTACATCATTATATATTAGTCTTCATAGTATATCATCTGGAAATGATTTTGAAAAACTCCATTGTGTTTGAAAACATGTTTGGAGTTCCATTTCTGTATATGCCCATTAACTCAAGTTCATTTACCATACTGTTCAGTAGATACCATTTATTGATATTCCCCCTGCTTTATTCAACAGTTACAAGAAAGATGTTTTAAAATCTCTTTCTGTTGTATTGTATGTTTTGCCTACTACTCCAAGTAGTTCTGTAATTGTGACTATAAATACTTGTAAATTATACTTCTTGATAAGTAAAATTTTGGAATTCTTATAACTTCATGCTCAATTGAATCTGCTATCACGTTGTAAACCTCTTTATTTCTAGTAATTTTTTACATTAAAGAATATATATATTTCTCCTATTAATACAGCCACTCTAGTTTTATTTTTGTATTTGTCTGATGCATCTTTTGACATCCTTGCACTTTCTGTATCTTTATTTTTTAACTGTGGCTCTTATAAACAGGATGTGTGGCAGGATTTTTCATAGAGAGAGATGGATGGGATGCCTAGGCTTCTTTGCTAGGAAGCAACGTTTACTCCTGCCGGCACTGGTTCAGCAGATTCACATCCAAAGGCTGAGCCCTGAGCACAGGGAGGCATTCATTGCCTTTTATACTTTTTTAGCTTCTTTGATTCCCCTATTAGGCTTACATATTGGTAACATTATGATTGAGTTTTCCACAGCTCAAGGTTGCAGTGGAGTTACACATGCGCACTACAGATTGAGAGCCACATTCCTTTCTAACATAATTTCTTTCTGTTCTGGGAAGGTCCTTATCTCTTTGTGCTAGGAGGGCCCTTTTTCTATCCTGGAAAGGCCTTAATTTTGTTAGGCTGGGGCGGGGAGGGGTGGGGGGAGGAGGGCTCAGATGAAGTCAGAATTTGGGGTGAAGGGGAATTCAGAATGGCAATTTTGACATTTTTAAAATAAACATCTTTAATTGCTATTTAATTATACTAATTATATATTTGGGTTAATTACTATTATCATATTACTTTTCTATTTATTCTTATTTTTTCGATTTGATTTTTTCTTCATTCTCCCATCATTTGGATTCCCCTTTCTTCTGCATTGCTCATATACTGTGTTTAGGAAGTTATACTTTAAAGATATTCCTTCTGGTGGGGGATTGCTGGATCATATGGGAAGTTATTCTATATCTTCATAATAAATGAAGCAAAAAAGAAATTCTTCAGTGGTTACACTGGATACTTAAATACGCCTACTTAAGTTTTCTCTCTGCCTTCCTCAAAGATCTTCTCTTTACCCTAGGTGTTCTGAAATTTCAAAATCACGTGTCTAAAGAATTTTAAAAAATTCAGTGAGCTTTCTACAACTGAGGATTCTGTCTTTGAAGAATTCTGGAAATTCTCAGCCAATATCCTCTTTAACACTACCTTTTTCTCTTATTTTATTTCTTTCTGAACTCTATTATTCCATATATTGGAACCTTTCACTCTATCCTCTATGGCTTTTAAGATTTCTTCTATATTTCCCATCTTTTTTATCTCATGGGATACATTAAGAATATTTCTTTTATATCCATCTTTTATCCATTAGTTCTGAAGTCAATTGTGTATAATGATATTTTTGTATACTGAGTTCTTAATTCTTAATTTATATTATTATTAAATCTTTTTATTTTTCAAGATTCTATTTGGATATTTTTCAAATCTATAAACATCCAAATACTTGTGTGTACGTCTTTTTTGGTGTGTGTATATTATTTTTTCATATTTATGAGACTCTGTTACAATTTAAATATTTTAAAATACATATTTTGTATTCTATTCAAAAATTCTCCAATTTGAAATATGTGCAGATCTGATACTATAGTTTGTGTTTCCTGCTAGCACTTGCACACATGACCTTGTTTTTTTTTTCCTTTTTTTAACTTGATCTCTAGATGTTTCAGCTCTAAATATCAACCTCCCATATGACCCCACAATCCCCCTACTGGGAATATACCCTGAAGAACTCAAATCACTCTATAAAAAAGATACCTGCACACGTATGTTTATCGCAGCATTGTTCACAATAGCAAGAACCTGGAA
>CAUYQG010298060.1:0-33507 GCA_963574415.1 Tarsius wallacei
TGTAGTTCCAGCTACTTGGAAGGCTGAGGCGGAAGGATCGCCGGAGCCCAGCAGGTCGAGGCTGCGGTGGCTGGGAGCGGCCACTGCACTCCAGTCTGGGCGACAGAGTGAGACTCCAACTCAAAAAAAAAAAAAAAAAAACAAATTAAACATTAAATATATGCCATTAAGTACACATGTAGGTAAGATGTTAGTAAACTTTTTCCTGTAAAAGACCAGATAGTAAATATTGACAAATTGCAAGCCATAAAGTCTCTGTCTAAACTACTCTTCTCTGTCATTGTGGTGGAAAAGCAGCCAAGAATAATTCATAAGCAAGTGAGCATAGGCTGGGCGCAGTGGCTCACGCCTGCAATCTTAACACTTTGGGATGCTATGGTGAGAAGACTGCCTGAGCACAGGGGTTTGAGACCAGAATGGGCAACTTGGCAAGACCTCTTCTCTACAATAAATAAAAATATTAGCTGAGCATGGTGGCAAGCACCTGTGGTTCTAGCCGCTTGGAAGGCTAAGGCAGAAGGTTGAGGCACGGTGGCTGTGAGTGTGCCATTGCACTCCAGCCTGGGCACCAGCGTAAGACCCTAACTCAACACCCCCCTCCAAAAAAAAACAAAAAACAAGTGAGCATGGCTGTATTCCAGTAAAATTTAAGTTACAAAAACAAGAAGCAGGCCATATGAGGAGAAAGCCCCCCCAAGAAACAGAATTATCTGTTGGAAGGCAGGCCCCCTGTAGTACACCAGAATTTGTTCCTCCAGATCAAACAGTCAACTAAAGTTTTTATCTGGAAGTTTTGAGAAGGGTACGCTACAATATGTGAAAGAAACATCCTGAGTTGCGGCAAACAGGTGACTGGTCTTCCCACCATGACAACACTCCTACCCACGCTGAGTGCCCAGCAGTTTTTGACCAAAAATGGCTTGACACCCCCCAACGGCACCCCACTCTCCACCACACCCCACCCTCCCTATTCACCCGATCTCATCCCAGGACACTTTTTTTGTTTCCCCGGATGATAAAAGTCCCCAAAGGGAAACATTTTGCTGATATGGAAGAGGTGAAACAAAAAATGGCAGAAGCACTACAAGGCAGCAAAATGGACGAATTCAAAAACTGTTTTGAGCAATGGAAAAAGTATCTCGACAGGTGTATTGCATCAAACGGGGAGTACTTTGAAGGTGACTGAAGTTTAAACATGGAAGAATAAATACACAATATTTTATAAGTAAATTCTGGGTTTTTCTGGGGGGGTGACCCCTCATATTTGGCCTGTGGGCCAGTTTGCTGACTTCTGATGTAGATGATAATCCTGAGTCCCTATCACTGAGGTATAAAATTTTGTGTGTGTGTTTTTTGAGTTAAAGTCTCACTCTGTTGCCCAGGCCGGAGTGACGTGGCATACTCACAGATACCCCAGCATCAACCTGCTGGGCTCAGGTGATCCTTCTGCCCTAGCCTTCCAAGTAGCTGGAACTACAGACGCACACTACCACGCCTGATTAATTTTTTTTTTTTTTTTTACATATTGTAGAGACAAGGTCTCACCAAGTTGCCCAGGCTGGTCTCAAACTTCTGGGCTCAGGCAATCCTCTTGCCCCAGCCTCCCAAAGTGCTGGGATTACAGGCGTGAGCCACCACACCCAGCTAAAATTGATTTCTTTATAGTAGCAACCACAGGTCGTTTTCTTACCTTACAGACACACAGTGTATCACAGGGAATGACAACATCTGGATTTTGAGTTGGTTGTGTAATAATAGAAAAATATTTGCTCAGGAAAGTCAGAATATAAGCTCCATTTTCATCTCTGATATTTAATGTTCTGCAATCTGGGAACATACATCTTTAATTCTGCTAGGCTTTGGGTTCCCAACTAAAAATGAAGATAATAATAACTTACATCCCTAAAACTAGAATAAAGTAATTGCCATGAAGGCACTGGACAAATATAAGTTATTGCTTATATTTGGAGCCCTCTTGTGTTTAAACAACGCTGTGATAGTCGGTCAGAACTGGGGCGACAGATTTGAATTCACCGATGTTGGAACAACTCGCTCGGTTGGTCTCCACTTAACCACATCGTCTTCTATCTAGCTGTTCAAGCCGATCACCTAGGAGACATCTGCGAACTCGCCCCAACATTAATGAACAAAACCTCCTGGTTCTGCTGCCTAGATCTCTCTCCTCCTTTTCCTTCCATTCCCAACGTCACAGCCCTAAACTTTGCTTGATTTATCACAGTTCCTTACTGCAGGCTTAGCACTTTCCTGTCCAATCTCACATTTTGACCAGAATGACTTTTTCACATAACCCCTTCCCCGAGCCCATTCTCAAGAGACTTCACCAGCTCCTCCTTGCCAGAAGTAGAAAATCTAACTTCCTCTACAAGACAGACAGAGCCTTAGGGGCTGCCTGTACATTCCAGACTAGCCCTTCTTTGGTCTTTGGTCACTCCCAACTACAACTTATGCTCTACCATAATGAACCACTGGTGGTTTCCTGAAAAGTCTGTATGTGTTCATGCCTCTGGGCTTTACCATACAGCTTTCCTGCTGCCTAAACCCTTTTCCCCCTCAGATCTGTGTGTCCTACTTCCTGATTTGCTAGATGTTGCTGCTCACATGTCAGGCCTCTAAGAGGGGCCTTCCTTGACTACCCTCTTCCCAGCTTCTGTGCCCTCTGTTCTTCACAACACTTCTACCTCTGGCAGAATATACATTTTTGTTATCTGTGTATTGTTTGTCCCTCCCCACTGAAATACAGACTCTGAGAGAGCAGGACTTCTGTTTCCTTATTTCTTAATCTCAGTTCCCCTATCAGTGGCCAGCACATGGGAAGCACTCAACCAACAACAGCTGGGAAAAAAAAAATTGTTGAGTGTTCTCTCTGCCTGGAATGCCCTCCCTGATGGGACCGCTTGCCTTCCACTCACAACTAAAAGTGTGCCTCCTTGAGGACAAGACTGTCTCTCTTCATTCTTGTATCCCCATAGCTCATCCACAAGAAGCGTCAGAGAAATGCTTATTAAACAAATACATCAATTTTAAAAGAGCTTTTCTCTACACAAATACACCCAACCCATGAAGAGACTGTGTTAATAATCTGGGCTTCATGGAGGGGGAGGGGATTGGCAGTTGAGGGAAACTGCTAGGGGAGGGAGGGGCACACCTCATCAACAAGGGCACCTGCATAATCAATGTTTGTATACCTAACCCTGAATTGTATCCCACATCTTTATAATATAAAAATATAATCTGGGCTTCACTGACTCATTGGTTAGAGCGTGGTGCTAAATTGACCAAACCCACTAACATCCATACTAACAGTGGCAAAGACACAAAAAGAAGAATAGTTCTTACTGAAATGACAACTTACCCGTAATCCTCTAATGCACATCCCAGCATAAGAAAAGTCAGCCCGATAGCCCCACTGAAGGATAATGCCACAAGAGCTGTGAAAAATAAAACCAAGAGTTAAAGGTCCCAGATGTGGCTGCCAGCAGCTGGGGCAGGAGGGAATGGGGGAAATGGGGAGTGACTACTGACAGACACTGAGCTTCTTTGGGGCAAGGAGCAGGTGTGATAAAATGTTCTGGAATTAGTAGTGATGGCTGCACAACCTTGTGAATATAGCAAAAACCATGAAATCTTACACTTTAAAAAAGGTTAATTTTATGGTATGTGAGTTATATCTTTAAAAAGTTTACTAAAAAAATAAACAAAAGGCCCCAAATTTAAGCAAATGTAGACTTATTTGATTAATAGATGTTGCATTTGACTAGCAAACGACTGCTGTGATAGCCTGCATATTTGTCTCCCCTGCCCGCAAATTCTTGTGTTGCAACCAAGTCTGTCAGTCAGCCAGTTCACACGACTCCAGTGAAGGGAAATCCACTACCACCTGAGGAAAGTCATTTCATTCTGAAAGTTTGTGAATGTTGAAAGGCCTCCTTCTGTAAATTATATCCAGAACTGCCTCCCTGTAATATATCCCTCGGATCATTCTGCTTCCCCAAACCACAGTACTTCGAGTAGCTGAAGGTTGCTTTCATGTCTTTATAGAAAACAACTCCCAATTAGGATCCACTGAATGAAATATTTATTTCCTGCATCTGTTGAATACTAATAATTGAGGGGAGAGGAATGTATTGACCCTTGTCATGCTGAGAGACAGAATATTAGGGTTGTTAAAAAATCTTGAGCTAAATCGTAACTCTGCCACCAACTGGTTGTGTGACCTTGGGTAGAAGCCAAACAGCTTTGAACCTGATTTCTCACCTGTAAAATGCTACCTTATGGGTATTAAATGAGATAATCTATGTAAAGTGCACGGCAAACAGAAGAGCTCAGTAAATAAATGTTGACTGTTGCAGGTTTCTCATTTAGCAATGTTCTTCGCTAAAAGTATACACCAAAAGCAGAGGACATTATATTACCCAAATTTGCTTCTGAAAAAAATCCATAATACAATTAGTCGTTGAACTAGTGAACACTTCTGATTGCTTCTTCTTAGTTTGAGAGGAAATTTAGGGAGTCTATTTTATAGGAAGATGTCAGTGTGTTTTTTAAGAAACATATAAAAGTATACAGAAGGCACAGAAGAACTCTGTTTTATCTTCTTCCATTTAGTACATGTCACTGTTTTGAAAGATTTTTTAAATTGTTTTTATTTTAGAGTTGTGGGGTACAAGTGAAGATTTGCTATATGAGTTGGCTGCATGCAGGTGGAGTCTGGGCTTCTAGCTGGTCCTCACTCCCCTTGGTAGTAGACTAGGTTCCCTTAGTGTTGCCATGTGCCCCTTCCCTACCTGCTACTTTTCAATGGAAAAATGTCCCCAAGTGGAGGGAGAGCAACTTTTCACAGACTGTTTCATGACAGACGACCTTGTCCTAGCTGGCTTTGCTCCCTTCCTCTGGGCCCAACCATCTGCAATACTCCGTCTTCTATGAGACCTGTCAAAGCCAGGAATCACAGACCTCGTTTCTGTTCTGACATCTCTCTCTCAGGGCTCACGATTGTATTTCTGTTTCTTTTTCTTTGGCTCTTTTTCCCTCTTTTTCAGGCATCATATCCTCTGCATCTCTTAAAGTTGAAGTGGACCAGGAATCAAACCCCATCATTCTTTTCAGTCCACATACTCCTGCCAAGATACCATATTCAACCCAAAGATCCGAGGACCACAAGGGTCCAGAGCAGGTCCTAAGAACTAGGCCTCTGCCTCCACCTTCAGTCTGGACTCCGCCTGCATAGCCGACAAGCACCTCAAATTCAACATGTGTAAAACTGAACCACCATCTTCACCTCCTCCTCCTACACACACACTTTGTCTTCCCTGTCAGGGTCCAATCTTAGAGGACTGATTCCATCATTGCACCCGACGAAGCGGCAAATCAGGGGTCAAAGTCACTCCATCTCCCAGACCTCACTCAGATCCACCCTCCTCTCCAGAACTCTCAGCTGCTGCCCAGTGCAAGGCTCTATCACCTCGTGCCTGCCTCTAACTGTCCATCCTCCACACAGCAGACAGTGCCACCCCCTGGCAGCTGCTTTCACAGCCTAAAGTTGCTCTGGCACTTGAACCTCACCATGGCCTGACCTTACCGCTTTTCTCACACCAACCCTCACCACTAAGTTCCAGTCTTACTAAGGTAGCTTAAGTTCCTGATGAGAACAAGGTATGTTCTTTCCTGCCCCCACCCCATGTCGCACGATGTTCTCTCCACTTGGAATATACTCCATCTTCACTCCATCCCTTGCCAGGTGATGCTGTATTGATCCCTTTAGATTCAGTTCAAGCATCGCCTCTTCTGTGAACCCAGTGTTCTCTTGCATCCTGGAGCGGGGTTAAGTAATCCCATCTGTATTCATTTCCTAGGGCTGCCATTACAAAGTACCACAAACTGAGTGGCTTGGACCGACAGAAGTGTATTCCCTCAGTTCTGAAGGGTAGACTTCTGAAATCAAGCTGTCATCAGGGCTGCACTCTGTCTGAAGGCTGTAGGAAGCAATCGTTCCTTGCCTCTTCCTAACACCTGGTGACTGGCAGCTGCACCTCTCTGATCCTGCCTTCAACTTCACAATGGGCTCTCCTTGCAGGTCTCCAAGCCCAAACTTCCTCCTTTGCATAAGGACACTAGTCATCGGATCCAGGCCCACCCTAAGCCATTGCCATTTAAATGTGTCTTTTAGGGGGACAAAATTCATCTCTGTGCCCCCACTGCATCTGAGCACACCATAGACACTTACACTATAGCATACATCTCCGACATACCATAGTTCCTCCATAAAAGTAGAATTAATTATCTGCAAAATGCTGCCTTCCCTTCGTCTTTTTCCATTTCATAGACTATCTTCCTTTCTACCACATCACGATTTCTAATACGTCCGCACATAAACATTATCATGCTTTGCTGGTTTCTGGTCATGTGTACTATGAGACACCACTGTTTATCTGTTTTACGCATTGGCTTCCAATGGACACACCACACAGTGGATCCCGTCCAAGTAAGCCAAGTTTACTAAACAGATACTGAACATAAAAGTCAGCCAGACATAATGATAAAGGGTGTCTGCTGCTAACAGCTCACGCACTCAGATAAATTCACAGTGAACACACACACACTTGCACACATATCTACATACACATGTGTATATATACTGTATACGTGTTTATAGCAGAAGTTGATTAACTGGAAAGATCTTTGAGTGCAAATTTGGAAGGGCGAAACTCCAACATGAAAACAAGTTACGCTACTCTAATCGAAATGGAATGGTTTCCTACCAACATAACAGGAAGCCCTCTAATAACCTCTTCTCACGCCTCTGAACTCATAGATAAGGAGAGGGTGTTATTGGTACCTTCTTTTTATCAACTGCCTCACACAAAAACAGGTTCTGCACAGACACTCCTTTCTCATCTGTCCATAGACGAAGAGAGGAAACATGGAAGAAAGTACTGTTCAAATTCCACCTTATCTAGTCTTCACGGTGACAAGAAGTGCAGGATTTCTGGGGGCTTTCCGTCCACACTCGCCCGCAGTCAACTCTGCCCAACTGGAAAAGCCATTAGGAACGAGAGGATTAGGCTTCCCAGGGCTGGGAGCACAGAGACAAAGGCTCCTTTGTAAGAAATGGGAAACTGCGAGGGGCAGGAAGTGGGAGGAAAGGCTTGGGGCGGACTCGTTGAGAAGTGGAAACCCTGCTTGAAAACTCCGAGGAACCGACAGGAGCCTGGGAGGGGATGCTCCCCGAGCCAGCCGGGTCGCCCAGAGACGCCCCGCCCCCGGGGCCTGGGGGGCGCCGCTCGAGAGCGCGAAGGCCGGCAGCCTCGCAGATAAAGGGCTGAGGTTCCCCCGCGACCCCCTCCACGCGCACCCCACCAGACCACCGAGGCGGGAGGGGCGGCGGGGCTGCAGGAGGCCGCTCCCGCCGGCGCGCAGAAGACGCAGCTCCAGGCTCAGCCCGGAGCGGGGGTGGCAACCCCACCGCACGGCGAGCGGGCTGGGGTCGCGGAGGTACCTTTCACGCCGGCCATGTCTCCGGAGCTTGGGCCGCGGCTGCTTCCGGCTTCCTCCACGGCCCGGGCCCCCGCCCAAGCCCGGCCCGGGGCCGCCCCGCGGATCCAAGCCCGTCCCCGGCTCGCACAGCCCCGCCCCCGACGGGCCAGAACTCCGTCCCAGGCTCGCAACCAGCTCCGTCCTGCCGGCCCAGAACTCCGCCCCCGGCTCGCAGAGCCCCACCCTGCAGGCACTAAGCCCGCCCTTATTGGGGCTGATCCACTCAAAGCCCCTCCCATGCTGATCCGAAGCCTACCGTTGCCACGCAGAGCCCCGCCCCCGCCGGGCCTGAACTTCGTCCCCGACTCGCAGAGCCCCACCCTGCTGGCATTAAGCCCACCCCGACTGGGTCTGATCCACTCAAGCCCAGCCCATGCTGAGCCCGAGCCTAGCCCTGCCACGCAGAACCCCGCCTTGCCGGCCCAGAACTCGGTTCCTGGCTCGCAGAGCCCCGCCCTGCAGGCATTAAGCCCGTCCCTACTGGGTCTGATCCACTCAAAACCCGATCCATGCTGATCCGGAGCCTACCCTTGACACGCAGAGCCCCCGTCGGTCCAGAACTCCGCCCCCGGCTCGCAGAACCCCACCCTGCAGGCACTAAGCCCGCCCCTTCTGGTCCTGATCCTCGCCACTCAAAGCCCCGCCCATGATGGTCCCGAGCTGCTCCTGCCACGCAGGATCCCGCCCCTGTCGGCCCAGACCTCCGCCCCCAGCTTGCAGAGTCTCGTCCCTATACGTTAGATTCCCGTCACTCAGAGCCCCGTCCACGCTGTTCCCGATCCCGCCCTGTCCACTCGGAGCCCCGCCCCCGAAGCGCCAGAACTCCGCCCCAGCTTGCAGAACCCCGTCCCTACTGGTCCTGATCCCCGTCATTCAGAGCCCTGCCAACATTATTCCCGATTCCGCCTCTTTCACTCTGAGCTCCGCCCCCAAAACGCCAGAACTCCGCCCCAACTTGCAGAACCCCGTTCCTATTGGTCCTGATTCCCGTCACTCAGATCCCTGTCCACGCTAATCCCAATCCCGCCCGGCCGCTCGGAGCCTCGCCCCTTGAAGTTCCAGAACTCCGCCCCCAGTTCGCAGAGTCCCGCCCTGCAGGCTTTAAGCCCGCCCCTACAGTTCGGATCCTCACCACTCAAAGCCCCGCCCCTGTCGGGCCAGAACTCCGCCCCCAGCTTGCAGAACCCCATCCCTATTGGTCCTGATCCCCGTCACTCAGAGTCCCGTCCACGCTGTTCCGGATCCCGCCCCTCCGCTCAGAGCCTTGCCCCAGAAGATCCAGAACTCCCTCCTCAGCTCGCAGAGTCCGGCTCTCCGCCCTAAGGTCCCGCCCGGCACACCCACGCTCGCCCAGAGTAGGCCTGACGCTGAGTCCCGGGCCCTCCTCCTTGGTCCTGAGTCCTCCGGGTAAACCCTGGACCCGCCCTTCGGTGTGTGGGCTGGCACCTCGGCTCTGTCCAGACGTCCAGCCCAGACGCTCCCACGGATGGCTCAGGACGCAGAATGCGCGGCGCGGGGGTTTGCCGGGCGAAGGCCCAGCACTACTGGTCTGGCTGCCAGGAAACCTGCCTGATTTTGGAGTTGGAGAAAGTGAGGAGAGGGACGGACGGGGAAAGTTACAATCCGCGGGGGACCAAGGGACACTCACTTACCAGCCAGCATTATGTCCCCTGAGCCCCAGTGTGCGTGTGTGCCTGGCTGTTTACGGGGTCCTGACAGAGGAGGGGTGTGGGGGCATCAGAAAACGGGCCCCTAGGAGACACCCTGGTTAAGAACTTGAATAGCAACGTTAACACTAAAACTCGCGTGATCCCCCTCACCCCTCCCCGCCCCGCCTTTACTCTTTGGTTTTTCTAAAAATATTGTACCTTGGGGCCGCAAAGAATGCGGGCAACCAAGGCCAATCTTTAGATCTCCAAGAGCCCTGTTATCCTTACCTTCCTCCCAGAGATGGAGAGTTTTGTCTTGATGAGAACACTGGAAGGGACTTTAGAAACCATCTGGTCCTAGTGCTTCATCTTACCTTTAAGGAAAGAGGTGCAGAAAGGGTCGGACTTGCCTCTCCCGCAGCTCTTTGGAGGAGGTTGGATGGGGGTCCCTTCCCCTGCTTTTAGTTGCGTCCCTCTTCTCTTGCTCTTTCTCCGTTTTCAACTCGACTGAAAGAGAAAGGGGTCTGTGGAAGCCTAGTTTCCCCCTGGCTGCTGAGAAGTGCACATTCTCACCACCACCACCTTGCGGGATTCCTGCCTTGCTCAGTTTACTTTTTCAGGATTGCACGTTGAGCAAGTTATTGTCTCAACAAAGGTCTAATTATCTGTCAGTTTATTCTAGCTTCTCTCATTTCTCCTCAAACATGGATGGCACACTCGCAACACTGTTTCCAATGATTCACTGCAGGTACTTGGAGATCGGTACCGCTGCACTCTACTTTGGGGCCTTTGATCTATTCAAGGTCATTGAGAACGTAGCCACTTTAGCTCATAAGGATTATTTTAAGCGGAAGGCAATTAAGAAGCAGACAGGTACAAGAAAAGCTCTCTGTCCTCCTCCTATTTGCCCCAAAGCGGGATATAAATTCACAAAGGTGTAGCTCCTGCCCACTCTACCAGGAAGGACAAAAGCTAATCCCCAGAGACAGCTGTGCCCCTCCCCCCCATCAGCCTGGAGGCTGCATCTTAGGACTCTACAGGAAAACTTGACTACTGAGCCTTTATCTACCTCTAGTCTCTCATATACATTTGTTTTCCCACAACTTGCTGCCCTGAGAAACTCAAGGTCTGGTTGAATGTCTTATCATTTCTTTAAAAAGTTATTGTTCCTTTGCTAAGATGCTATATACACCCAAATTCGAACCAAACTTTTGAGTTCTTCACCTCTGGGTATTCCCATGTGTTACAACAGTGCACATGTTGATAAGCTTCTGTTTTTCTCTTGTTCTTCTGTGTTTGGCCAGTCTATTTACAGGGTCCAAGCTGGAGAATCTAAGATGGGTAGAGGAAAAGATTCCTTCTCCCCTACAACAGTTTGTTCCCCTGTTTTTAGTTTCATTCTTTCTGATACCTGTTAAGACACTCGGGAAACTGAACATCAGCCCAGCCCTGGAAGCCTGTGGTGTTTAGCTCCCTTGGTGTGGTGCTAAACTACTCTCTTAAGGAAGACTTTTTTCATTTTTTTTTTTCACATCAATTGATGAGAATATTCTATGGGGTTAAATTTTCTCCCATTCCCAGTCACTTAGTATGTCTCCAGAGAGCCTAAATAGGGTCTGCTGGAGCTTTCCATGTCAGCCTGACACCCAGTCCCATAGAAGAAAAATGATTTTGGAGAAAACTGACACTTGAGAGTCGCAGAGCTTACTTTGAGAGCCCTAGGCTTAGCACTGGAAGATGGTGCAAAGCAAAAAGTTGAGGTGTCTGCCCCAGGGTAACGTCTGGAATCAGAATAACCCTCAGACAGTGCTTGTCTCCCACAAATTTTCTGCCCACGTCAGCTGTCCTTTCCAGGTTACTAAACAATTTAAAGGTTAGCCACATTGCTGTAGGCTTCAAGCATCTGAGAAAATCGTCTTTACTTTTGCCAGATGTTGCACTGAAAATGTTATTCCTCCACTTATGCATTCCGCATTTCTCAAGAATAAGAGTCATCAAAACCAGAAAGTAAAACCTTAGAAACCAAACCCTGACCCCCCACTTGCCATTAGTGTGTTACTTGAATGTAAAGGATCTGTGACCTCTGTCATGCTGCCTAGGACCACAAGTGGACTTCGTAGGATGGATTTGAATATTCTGTCCTCCCATTCAATAATCTCACACTATGAGCTAGGTAATGAAGTCTCCATTTTACAGATGGGAAAAACTAGGCTGCAGATAGTAACTCATGAATAGGGAAGCTGAGATCAAGCCCAAAACGGTTCGGCTCTCAAGTCAGATGATTGTTGGCACTTGTACTGTTCCCTGCAGTAGACATTTTGCCCCCCAAAGGCAGGGATTCTTATAATAACCCTGTGACTAATCCCCTTACATTGAACAAGGCATCAAATCTATTGATTTGATTTTCCTCTACATACCTATTAGTATCCTGCATCCAGTATACACAAAATATTGGCTAAGATGAAGTATAAAAAAAAAGAAGAAATATTTGTTCTAAATTTGGAATCCAAGATTTGCCAAGCAAAACCCAGGAAAACTTCTGTTAATCATAACTTTGATCAATTTGAATAAACATATATAGGATGCTTTAAAAATATATATTGGCTGAATTAACAAATAGAAGTTTCCTGGCCAGTTGCAGTGGCTCATGCCTGTAATCCTGGCAACTTTGGGAGGCCGAGATAAGAGGATTGCTTGAGACCAGCCTGGGCAATATAGCAAGAGTTATTCGCGCATAAATCCAGAAATCCTATCAGATTATATTTTGGTGCAAGTGTATTACAACCTTTTCATATTCTTTCCTCATCACTTCCCTTAAAAGTGAATCACATCAGAAGGCATCATTCAAGCTTGTCGTCGTATTCCTACAAGTATAAAAAATAACTTGGGTTTCTATAAGTATTTTTGAGCCTTTTAATATACATTACAAATATCTTAGACCAGTCACATTTTGTTGTGTGTAACATATTTACAAAACAAAAAAATATATTACAATAAATATGAATGAAACAGTGAACCTGATCAACAACAAGCTCTGTCACAACCAAATATTTAAAAGGAATGCAAAAACCTGTTGGTCTGCATGTATTAAGAGTTTTGAGATAAACTGGGGTCCAGAATTATAATGTATCCGGAAAAGAGGTGTGGGAGAAATCCCCAAATTTAAGTAAGATTCTTTCCCATTGCTAATTACATAATGTTTAATGATGTTTTAGGTTGTGAACATGGGTGAATTATCCAAACATGATACAAAGCTAGTATAGTTCTATCATTTCAAAATGGACGTGACAGCCACAGAATATCCTTTTAATTGTTATCATTATATACTGTAGTTCACACGATATCTACAAATGCGAATGAGAAAAAAAAGGTCACAGCAACATGTCTCACATTCCGATTTTAAGTAAGACAAGCACATACTGGATCAAACATTATTTTATAATACGTTAATAAATAACACCTAGTTTGTTACGGTTACCTTGAACAGCTTATGACTGTATATTTAAAAAGAACATTTTCTGCAAGTTTCACATTGTCAGTAAAGGTAAAATAAATAGTGAACCTTTATAACCAAAAAGAGAGCTGTATAGAGAACTGAAATTATTTTTGACATGCTGCTTTTCTGGTAGAGTTTGCCACAAGAAAATTAATACAGAAACAAACAAAAAAATGATTGTCTTTTTAAAAGAACTTTTAAAAAGCTTCACAATATGGAGCGTGAACCTTTTAAGATTAGCATGAAAATAAGTTTGCCCAACTGCTTTGCATATATATATTATGCACAATGTGTATGTGCATGCCAAACAAGATCTACTAAAGTCACAGGATAGCAAACTGCTAACCCCTCAGCATGAGAATCAGCCAGAACACTGATCTGAAATCGAGCCAGTCTGAGGTCAGGAAGGGTTTCCTTCTTGCTTTACTTTCACAAATGTCCCTGTATGAATTCTGTTCCTGTGGATCCCCAACTACTCTAAAACAATAAACCCCACTGTCATAAACTAAGAGGTCTAGATTCGCCATGTGGGGAGGTGGGACCTGGTCCCTCAAAACAGATGCTGACACCCACCAGGCTGGATCTGAAGGGCAGGGCTCTCTAACTGCAACCGCACCCTTCTTGTGACTTTCAGTGTTGCCTTCTTTGTTCTCTTCCCACAACCACTCACAATCCTAGAGAACCCTGAGCCCATTCTAGAATCGGTTCTGACAAATTGGGAACGAGTCCAACTGCTTTGGAATGTTTCCAGCTAAGAACATTTCTTGGCTAAACAAAAGGAAGAGCATTAAGCCTTATGGCAAAGTTAGAAGTTTCTTTCAAATCAGGTTTGGAGTGAGTTGTTGTTACGGGATTAAGACGTTTTCTTTAAACAACCATGGTTTTCCAAGGGGAAAGGAAGGCAACAGCCTGACACCCTGACCAGGAATAGAGATGCTGCATCTTTACAGTCCCTATCTTCTTTAGCCAGCATTTTCACTAATTTTTAGCCTGTTCAGGAGTTGGTGGTAATCACTAAGAATAATCAGTTCCTGCCATTCAAGTTCCTTTGTATGTGTTAGTCCTCTTGACCAAAAGATGTAAACAGTATTATGCTGAAGGCCTTAGTAAATTTCCACTAAAAAAAAAAAGTACCTGATGGTTGTGTTCCTGGAATCTGTATAAAGCCATTGCTCAAATTATATCTTTCTAAGAAAATCTAGAAACCATTATTTTAAGCCATCATGTTATCCAATTATCGTAACATGTGCTCACTAATCCTGTTCTCGGGCAATGTGATGGGTGTTATGCTTTCATGGGTAATGGCCTCCGTTTGCTATTTCCCCCCAGACAGAATGCTGAGTGGGCTCCCCAAAGGTCAGGATGGAATGTTTTCTCTCTGTAGGGTCATCCAGCTAAAAGTTCCTCTCACGCTTTAGATCTTTTATGATGGGGACTTGGAGAAACCAAACATCCATGTTCCTTATCAATGAGAAATTAATTCACAAGTAATTTAACAGTTTAGTCCTGGAAACATGTTACTGGAGTTTTTGGTTCATCTGTGAAAACCTCAGAATTGTGACACACTAAGCATTAGCACAGGTCTGCAGCAGAGACGGAAAAGCTCATAAACTAATATAAGGGCTTTTGGCCTTGGTTTTCAAATTCAGACCAGGCATCATTTAGCTCCATGAAAATCATTTTTGCATATTGTTCATAGGGTTGCCCCGTGGCCTACAGAAAAAAAAAAACAACACACGTTAGATACCACCAATCAAATGCTTATTTCTATTAAACTTTTCACTGCTAATATGTGGGTTCTAAGTTCTTGAAATGGTTTTCTATTTGGCTGTTTTTGTTTTTACAACTTAATCTGTTTGAACCTAATTCCTATGACCTATCTACAATGCCCTCTCTCTCAAAATTCACATAGGGGGTAGTAATCAGTCAACGAGTAGATAACAGAGGGCTTGCTGGGCAGGAAAAGGTGCATCTTTGCTCTCCAGAAGCATCTATCTAACAACAGAGGTTCATGAAAGTCTATCTCCATTAATTGTCTGTATTTCTAAACGCCCGTTTCTAAATAGTTCTTTGAGGCCCATAACAGGGCATATGGTTTGGAGATTTTTCTGGGCTCCTGTTTCTCTTTCTCTTTTGATTCACCAAAACTCAAGTAGTAACACTGTTTCTCACTTATTCTTCTGTTCAGCCTAGCCACAAAAATGTGGAAAGATGAAAATCAAATGCATCCGATTCAAGTGTGTGTTCCCAAGTGGCACTTCAATCACAGCTTCATGTCCTATGACGGTTTAGTCTACGTGACAGCAAGATGACTCGCTTCTGTCTGAAATGCCTCAACGTATTATGATTTCAACTGCACCATGAGTTAATTGAAGCTTCTGATAATGTAGAGCACTTACATGCATACATATACCTCACTGAAAACATAAACTGACATGATATAGTGATCTGTTTAGTTCCATTTTGAATATTTTATTGACGCTCACCAATTTTGCCAACTATACTTTGAAGCTTTTTCATGACAATCCTGGCTAAACTTACTGATGTATCTCCTCTATCCAGCTTTTAGCCTGTCCTTACTAGTGTAAGTCAAGACACAACTTACTTCTGCGCCCCCCAAATTAGTCACTGGTGGATCTTGCACGTCTCTAAATAAAGTCCCTGTAACACATAGTTTGATTTCTTTTGTCTTACTTCATAAAGTATGACTATTTGTTATTCATTTATTTAAATAAATGGCCTTTTCCACCAGCAAATGGAAAGTAAGACTCATGCTCATAAAATAGTGAAGGACCTGTCGAATGGCATGACAGGTCTGGCTGTCCTCACCTTGTCTGGGTGTACCACCAGGACAGCCTTCCGGTACACCTTCTTCACCTGTTCTGGTGTCACAAGGTCTGCCATGCCAACTGGTTTCCACTTGGTCTCTCCAGCCCACAGCACGGTGTGCATCGTGGAAAGAAGGGCTCTGATATTTCTTTCTTTGCCTTCGATCCATTCCAGAATCTGTAAACAGAGGGGGATTGAGACATTCAAATGCTCCAGGCCAGGCAATATAGCAAGACCTCATCCCATGAAAGATTTTAAAAAGTAAGCCGGGCTTGGTAGCTCAGCCTGCCATCCTAGCACTTTTGGAGGTCGAGACGAGTGGATTGCCTGAGCCCACAGGTTCGAAACCAGTCCGGACAACTTGGTGAGACCTCGTTGCTACAATAAATCAAAAATTAGCCAGATGTGGTAGCACATGCCTGTGGTTCCCACTACTTGGAAGGCTCATGCAGAAGGATCACTGGAGCCCAGCAAGTTGATGCTGGGGTGGCCATGAGTGTGCCACTGCACTCCCGCCTGGGCAGCAGAGTGAGACTCCAACTCAAAAAAAAAGTAGCCAGGGATGTGTCTGTAGTCCCAGCTACCTGGGAGGATGAGGTTGGAGGATCATCTGAGCCCAGGAGGTCGAGGTAAGCTGTGATCACGCTACTGCATTTCAGCCTGGGTGACAGAGTGAGATCTTGACTCAAAAAACAACAAAAAAAATAAACAAATTCAAATGCTTTACCAGTCCAGAAGGTTTCCACTGGAAACCTCTCCTGCCCCGGCAACATCAAAATACTTGGGGTGACCTGCATACTCCGCATACTCCGAGCTGTGTCCTCTACCTGGAAGGCTGTTCCACCTCCACCTGCCACCTTGCCTTTCTGGATAACTCTATCATCCTTCAAAAGCCTGCTCAGGAATTTCACACTGTTAGCCTTTCAGAGTTTGAATGCCTTCCCATCTGGCTGTCCCAGAGATAATTACTCTGTATAAACTCTATGAGGATGCCCATTACACTAAATAAATATCCCTTAAAAAAAAAAGGACCAAACACAAATAATAGACACTGGGGACACTAAACAAGCAGGAAGGTGGGTCAGGGTTCAGAAATTTCCTATTGGGTACAATGTTCTGTCTGGGGAATGGGTCACCTGAAGCCCAATCCTCATCACTACACAATATGTTCATGTAACAAATAAGCACTTGTACCCCATGAATCTAAAATAAAATAAAATTACATTTTTTTTAAAAAAAAGGGCCAGACTCCTCTGGGCTACTCTACCTTACATTTCTATTATAATATGTGCCACACTTTATTGTATGTACGTTTGTCATTCTCTGCCATTAGGCAGAGCTGTTTGAGAAAAGATGCTGTTTCTTTCCCATTATCACTGGATCTCAGGAACCAAATAATATACCTGGGGCAGAACAGAGGTCAGAAAGGCTTGCTAAATGAATTGCTCCATTTCCTCATGTATTCAAACTGTGAGTGTTCATAGTTTGAACCATCATAGTTTGAACAAATGAGGTGATTAAGTTGAGGGGGTCATAAACAGCTCAGTGAGCGTTTGTTGTTGGACAAATGGTTTAGTCACCTCAGTGATGGCCGCTTTCCCACACAGTTACATGCCCTGAGCCAATTATATAACCACACATGATTTAAAAGGAATAAGCTACTGTCTTTTACAGAAATCTATCAGAGTTTGCCTAACAAGCAAATGTTTTTGAGATGAACCACAAAGCTTTTGGAAGGAATATTAAGCCTCGGCGTTATGTGAAGTGAAAAACACACAAATTCAATTCCCTACATTATACTCAAGAATGTCTCAAAGAATCTGTCCATCTGTAACAAATGTCCGATCTGTAAGAAATGTAGGGAGAACGGTGGTACATGCTTCCAAGATGTCTAAGATTGACTTGCCGTTCAAAGCCTAGTTTTATAGAAGTTTTAACACAGGGACACACGAGCTCCCCCTTTGTCAGTTGGTTACAATGTCAGTTGTCTGGTGTCTCATCACATAGGAACTCAGCATCTCAGTGAAGAGCATTCCAGGTCTCTTGACCTTTATACATGCCCCCAAAACCTCACACCCTTCATCAGCATAACCTCCTTTCTGTTTCCAAGCCCATCTGCATCCACCTGTCCATACAATGTCCTCATCTATGAAGGTGCGTTTCCTCATCTATGAAACAAGGAAGGTGGATTCGCTGACTGGCAAACTTAAAAAAAGATCCAAACCAACGCACAAACATGCTTTTTCCCCCAAATCAAATTCGACCTAACCTCTAGAATACAAAAACAGATAAAAGTAGAAGTGCTCTGCTTAAAAGTGGAGGGAGACAGGACCCACCCTTCCCTCAGCCTTCCTTTCCCCACCTTCCCAAGCCTCCAGGCCCAGCGCTACGGGAGGTAGTCATTCCCAGGTATGTAAACAGTCCCTCTCTCCATCAGCAGAGAAGAGATCCTGGGGCCTTCGGTCAATCTGGTCTAATAAAAAGCCCTCAAGGCAGAGACAGAAAACTTAAGTACTACATTCTCCTTACCACCAAAGACTAATGAGATTTATCTTTAGAATGCAAATGCTGTCTGAACCACAAAGTCACCAGTTAATGAGTGCCACTGCCCATTGGAACAGTCAAACAAAGGAAATCTGTATTGCCATACCATGAAATGGAATGCATTTTACTAAAGAAACAAAACAGCCTATGCAACCTCCCCAAGACAATGTTGCTGTTGGCTATACTCACATCACAGCTATAGGGACCAGCTGAAACACAGTGGTCACCAGAGATTAACATGGTGCCTTCTGTAGTTGCCGTGGTCTGGATGTGTGTGTCCCCCAAACTTCGTATGTTGAAATTCTAATCCCCAAGGCGATGGTATGAGGATGTTGGGGCCTTTGGGAGGTGCTTAGGTCATGAGGGCAGAGTCTTTACCATGGGATTAGCACCCTAAGGTAAGAGGCCTGAACCAGACTGCTTTCTCCTTCTGCCATGTGCAGACACAGCATAAAAGACCACTGTCCATAACCAGGAAGAGAGCATTGAATCTGCTGGCACCTTGACCTTTGACTTCCCAGCCTCCAGAACTGTGAGCAATAAATCTCTGCTCACAGTCATGCAGTTTACGAAATTTTATTATAGCAGACTCAATGGACTAAGATAATTGGTCCATATCTTGTGCTACACACACACAACTTTGTCCCATGACCTTGTCGTATAGAATACTCACACTGAGTCAGGGGCTCGCTCACCTTTAATTTCTCAGGATCCATTTCCTTAGCCATTTCCTCCTTCCTCATCTCAGCTATTGTCCGAGGCCCCTTTTTGTCTTTGTGAGCATTGAAACCTTGACCAGAAAGCAGGTCTTCAAAGTCAGCTGCTTTTTGTTTCCCTTCTGCAATATAATTTTTAGAAATCTTACAGTTTTTATTCTTAAACAATGTCATAGCAGTTAGAATTGTCAGGATGTTTTTATATGCGCTAAGCCCCTTAACCCTCACACTTACCCTGTGAGAAGTATAAGAGACTCTTGTACCCATTTTATGGATGAGGAAAATGAGTCTGTCCAGAGTCATAGAACATGTACATGGCAAGGACAGAACTAGAGTCTGGATGATTAAACTAGATCCAATTCCATTTCCACTGGACTCTCTTTTTAGATGAGGATACTCATGATTTTTCCCAGCCGTTACTAATTAGCATTCATGATGGGGCTAGGACCTGGGTTTGGTACTTGAAATCCATGCATGCCACCACTTCCCTTCCCACACCTAGCTAGATTTCAGTTTATCACAGTGCTCTTTCCTGTCAAACCTGGCTGCGGCCTCACAACCTCTCTCAATCTGTTTGGAGAGGTGTTAAAAAGGAAAAACTCTGGACCCAAAGTTCCCAGGATTGAGTTCCAGCTCTACGGCTTACTAGCAGGCACGTTACTTATCATCTCTATGTCTCTATTTCTTCATCTGTAAAATGAAGATGGTGTTAATAATATGACTTACCTCATAGGGTTGTTGTGAGAAAGAATAAGTTCATGTTTTGAGTGCTTAGAATAGTGCCTGCCTATCTAAATGTCCGTTAAATTAAAACAAAATAGAACCAAAACACAACAGTCCTTGAAGTCCATGCCAATCAACCAAAATCTGTTTCTGAGTTGAAATCCATTTACTATCTTTGAACTGTGAGACATTCTGGATACACACTCACACACACACACATTGAAATGGGAGCGCTCTGAGACCGGGGATTTTGTCTGTCCTGTTCACTGCTGAATCCTCAATGTTTTCTGCACTGAAGATGCTCCATAAATATTGAAGCCATTCGCTCCATATCTACTCGAAACAAAGACAGAGGGGAAGCCACGTGATGCTATGGAACTATTCAGGGAAGAGCCCCTGCCAGCCAAAGAACAAACACGATGTTACATAGTCCCAACAACAGAATTCCTAACCTGCTAGTGGCATGCAAAGGCACCTGCGCTCTAGCCAGTAGAATGTGGCAGTTAAGGGTAGGGGTTCTGGAGCCAGACTGATAGGGTTCAAATCCCAGCTCTGGCACTTACAAGCTATATTAATGTAGGAAATGATCGATCTGTATCATAGATTCCCTGTGTACACACGGGGTTGGTTTTTAAGATGATAGAAAACAATACAGGAGTCACTCCTTCTCCATAGGGAATATGTTAGGAAACCGAGGATAGTCCTGGACTCTCTATATACAGTACTATGTTTTTTCCATCTGATAAATGAGATGCCTACTACGTAATGATTCACATCTCAACCAGGACAGAGTGGGAAGGCCCAAGGTTTCATTATGCTGCTCATGAAAGTACAAAATCAAAAACCTATGAATTATGCATTTCTGGAATTTTCCATTTAATATTTTGGATCACAGTTGACTGCAGATAACTAGCACTACAGAAGATAAAACTGCAAATAAGGGAGGACGATTGTACATCAAAGTGCTTAAGGTAGTGCCTGGCACATAGTAAGTACTCAATAAACAGTTAACCACTGCTACTGGAAAAGTAGAAGCATTGCCTTTTCCATGTTCTACAGAGAGAAAGTCCTGTTCCTGAATCTTGTTCCTATATACTCCACTGTAGGGTATTGCCAAATCAACTGAGATGTAAAATACACCGAATCAGCCTTTTAGTAAATCCCACACGAACCATCCCTGCTACGCAAAAATATCATTTTCCACACATTGTCAAGAATCCCACCCAGATGATCCTCAAGTGCTGGCATCATCAAGGTTCTCTGCTGATCTCATGAATCCGCCAAACAGAGCACAAGAAAGACCAAACGTCCAAAAAACATGCACTTCTCTAATTGGGATCCCAGGGCAAACCTGAGCCCGGGGTTCAAAAAGTCCCCAACCTTTTTCTTCTACCCCTTTTCGAAAGGAAAAACAGCATTAAGATCCATTCACCACTCCACTTGCATCCACTCAACATTCATTTAGCGTCTACTCTGTGTTAATGATAACATGGCGGATAAGACGCAGTCCTTGGCCTCCATTGGGTTCCAGTCTGGAGAGAGACAAGTGGGCCTGTGGTCACAAAACGGCATAAAGATTAGGAGCGTGGGGTCAAGCCAGGATGCTCCAGGTACAGCGTTGGAGGATTCCGTTGTGTCTCCACACCTATAAGATTGCCTTGGAAACTGCTGAATTGTTATTTGTCTCCTTCAGACATACACACCCAGGCGGTACGACAACATACACAGGCCACCCTGTAGCTGGCTCCCACACCGTCATCCTTACCCAAATTAGCAGAGCCCTTCCCCCGTTCGTTCTGGCCTCCGGGCATGGCCGAGAAGCTCACGTTGTAGTTGGGTCTGTTCTGGGGAGACGAGTGGGGCATGCCGGGCTGAGGCTTTGGCTGTGTCTGCTGCCAGCTGTAGCCACCTCCCTGCTGCCACCCTCCACCCATAGGCTGGGGAGACGCTTTCTGCGGTGAGCTAAGAGGTGGAAATCCTCCGCCCAGTCCAGTTGGTGTGGTTGGTTTGCTGGCGAATGAAGAACTACCTACAGGAAAAAAGGGAGAAAGAAGGTAAGGCTCTCTGGGGTGGCCTCTCACTCTTGTGTCTCAAGATACCGCTGGCAATGACTTTAGTGGAAACTGCCTTGATCGATGGCATCATTAACCTTCCTAATAGGTAAATACATTGTAGGCCTGTATATTATTTCCTTTATCCCCACAATGACCCTTTTAGGTATGTTTTAGCCTCATTTTACTATCTCAAAGGCACACAGCTAGTGGCTGAACTGAAGCTGCAATCTAGATCTTTGCCTCCAAGCCAGAAGAGCCCTGGCTCTCACCACGATGCCACCCTTTCCTGCCCTCCCACCTTCTAAGCAGATCCTGTTTCTTCACTAGAATAAAAACTACTACATGACAGGAATGAGAAAGAAAACAGTAAGTCCACTCATTAAGATGCTACTTAAACTTCGACGATCAGTATTCATCGTTGTTTGTTATACGTACACGCATGGTTAGTGCCCAGGAGTAAACAAAGATGTTTTGGAATTTCACAAGTAGGTTTCACTTTCATATACTTGCACTTCCTTGTAGGGCAGCAAAAACAGCCAACATTCTGACAAACTTTGAACAGGACAAAGAATCTTATTCAAACTTTTAAAGATGATGTTATATTGTGCCAGGGATTTAAGTAGAATACTGGTCCCATAATCTCCAGACGTTTTAACATTCACTTCATACATGCTGGGCTGTTTCCAAAGTATAAAGACCAGCCATGGCTTGTGTTTAAAGAGGTAAAATGAGAAACTGAAATGTGGTGTCTCCAAAGACCCTTTCACACAACAGGCTTAAAGTAACAGTGATAATAAATAACTAACGTATGCATATATCTCTTTAGAGTTTGCAAAATGAATTTACGTACATATCTGCCTTTAATCTACACAACATCCTTAGGAGGCAAGTTTGGTATTACTGACCCCACCTCAAAGATGAGGAGATCATGGTTCAGAGAGTTTTTCTGAAATACTCAGGATCACACAGCCGGTTGATGGGCTAGGAATTCGCCACATGCATCCTACCTACAAAAGTCATGCTTATTTGCTGTTCCCATAATCCCTAGCTCTCCCCAGCTCTCGAAACCTTTCACCACAACTCATCCCTTACCGTCTCTGTTTTCTATGGGTAGTTCCATCTTGTCACTCATCCTCGAAACCCCCTTTCCCTGCCTTTCCCACTGGCAATGTTGCATCATGGTCACTGAATCCGGAGTCGTTCTGAGTATGAGTCTTGGCTCTATTTACTCGTTCATCATTCATTCACACATTCATTCTCCATATTTGCTGAGCATCTACTATGTGCCAGGTACTATGCTGAGCACTGGGAATATCGCTGAAAACAGGATATAGAAATCTTTGCTCTTCTAGAGTTAGGTAGAAAACTTTACTCCTCTAAACCTCCGTTTCCTTATCCGTGGACTCAAAACTATGTCTGTATCACAACTATACTGTAAAGACACAACAATTCTGTGAAGGTGCTTCACAACCCCTGAATTAAGCCAACTTAGAGGTGGGATATATCATAAAATACTGTGAGCTCATGTGCCAAGCCCACTCCTCGTACATCCAAAGGGATCGATAAGTACTTTGTAATAGGACAAGGAAACACCAGGGCTTGTCCTCAAGCTTGGCACTGCCCTGCCACTCCAGAACTCACAGCATGAAGCCCCTCCTCCTGCACCCCTGGACCCTTCTGCCAACAGCACATTCACACACACACCCCTAAGGCTGGGTATTCACTCTACACTGGGGTCTCCTCTTACATGTAGGGAAGCTTACTTGGTTCTAAATATACATATTCATTATTTTAAAATGTGGTAAATATGGAAAAGATTTTTTTTTTTTTTTTTTTGGAAAAGGTTTTTTTAAAAGCCTTTCCGCTGCACTGTCCTTTGTTCACTCAATTGCAAAACGCTCTCAGGCATCTCTACATGCCAGGCTGCAGGTACAGGTGAAAGGGCAGATGCTGACCATGCGATTATGGGGCTCATCCACATTGTAGGCCCTTCTAATGCCTACCCTTCCAGAATATGTCCTATCCATGCTCGGCAGATCTCATTGTGCATGCTATTGAAGCAGAGAACTGACAGAAATACAAAGCAGTAGCGAAACCGGGAGCCGCTGCTCCCCTCGTTAAAAGTTATAGCTGTGACTCTCAACCTTGACTGTGCATGTGAGTCACCTGGGGAGTCTTTTTTTTCTAATGTGCCATTTTGTGGAGCCCCCACAGTCACGGATGTTTCACATTTGATTAAGGTTTCTCTTTCCCATTATACTGTAATCTCAAAAGGGTTATCCACCTTGATTCTTCATGACATCCTGAATGCCTACCACATAGAAAGTACTCAAAAATACCTAGTGAATGAGGGATTATTGCTCAAGGGAGGACACGCACCATCCCAGTGAACTGAACTGATACCCCTTCCTGCTCTAACCTCTTAGCCTGCTTCTGCTCCAGAGTTTTTAAGACTTCTGGGTATCTGGGAGGAATGAAAATTCTCCTCGCCCTCAATTTTCCCTTGAATCAATAAATAATTTCTATTGATTCCCTCTGTTAAATATGAGGCGGTTCTTCTGCCATTTCCAAATTCAGAGTGTCCTCACCTTGCCTGGCAGCAGCCTGCAGCCGGCTCCTCCTCGCCCACTCTCGCCCTCTTCCTTCCTGGCTCTCTATGATGCATTCAGAGCCAGCTTCCTAAGTAGCAAAGCCAACTGCTTCCTCAACCTGCACTCAGGTTGAAGTCCAAACCAGTTCTGAGGTCACTCGCGAATCAGCCCACCTGTCCAGTCCGTCTCTTCCTGCCCCTCCTGCCACAGACCCCTGAACCCCTGCTCTTGCTCGCGGTGGGGCCTGGAAACACGCCTTCCACCTGCCTGGTGCTCTTCCCTGGTCCACCTCCAAACCATCTCACAGGTCTCAGCTTAGAAACCACTTCTGCCATCCCTTCCCACCGCCCTGGACTTTGGCGTAGGTGACCTGAGGACACCTGTGAGCATCTTCAGCCTGCTGGCCCCTTTCCAGCTGTGTTGCCATTGCTATGTCACAGAGGAGGCCCCCAGGGAGCTCTCCAAAGGTCCTAGACCCAAGTCACATCCAGACTAATCACATCAGAATATCCACGGGAGGAACCAAGGCGCTGGTGTTTGTATCAGAATTGTTTAATGTGAAAAGACCTTAGGCAAAGGACATGATCTGTCTTTTCTAACAGCAGCTGTAGAATTTGGAAGTTTAATGTTTCCTCTCAGAGCCCTTGCCTTAAGGAGTCAAAAATTCTGACTGGTAGTTCTCATTTATATAATCTGTTCATTGTGTGGCTTTAGGAAAGTCACTTAATTTTTCTGTTATGTGACTTTAAAAATGGGGAGATTTAGAAATTCTTTAGGGAAGAATTACTGCTTTTCGGCCAGATGCGGTGGTTCAAATCTATAATCCCAGCACTTTGGGAGGCTGAGGTGAGAGGATTGCTTGAACTCAGGGGTTCAAGACCAGCCTGGGCAACTTAGCAAGACCCCGTCTCTACAATTAAAAAAAAATAGCCGGGTGTGGTAGTGCGTGCCTGTAGTTCCATCTACTTGGAAGGCTGAGGTGGAAGGCTCATCTGAGCCCAGCAGGTAGAGGCTGGGGTGGCCGTGAGCATGCTGCTGCACTCCAGCCTGGGCAACAGGGTGAGACTCCAACTGAAGGAGAAGGAGAAGGAGAAAGAGAAAAAAACCAAAGAATTACTGCATTTCAAAAAATGACAAAAAGTTCTTGAACTGCTCAAGCAGATTTGTCTTTTTTAGTGATATGAGTATAACTGTTCTGAAATTATTTTTGTTGTGTGACTGTCAATGCTGCAATTCAAGAAAATGAAAGACATACATACGGACTAGAAGAAGGCAAGGAAGAGCTCTATGGTACTGGAATGTAATTGTATATATCTGTATTGACTCATCTTTTATTTGTCTCATGAAAGGTAGAGTTTGATGCTTCAATAACAGTGAACATATCTAGCCCACAGATCTTGGTTTCTAAATGCCATTACCACAAAAAGGAATGAAGGTTTCTTGGAGAGTGACTGCTTCTAGAACCAGGGTGAAAAAAGGTAAGCCTGGAATATCTTGTTGTACCATAAAGGAAAAACATTCTCCAAAAATAATGAAGTCAAATGAAAAGGATATAGAAGCCAGAACAAGGGGGCTTTCATTAATCAAACCAAGGGCAATGAGAACATCAAAGTAAACAATGACAGTAATGGATGATAACTCATTGAACCGAAAAAGAATCCATTAGTCCATTCTGATGATAAAGATGATATAGATGATGATGGTGATTGATTGGTAGATAATAGATAGATAATAGATAGATTCTTCCACAAAGTAAAATGCCATATATGTAGAAAGAAGAATACAACTAGAAAATTACAATTTTGTAAGCATCATAGCAACAATTGCTTCAGGCAAGAATCATTAATGAATGCTAAGACCATTGGGTAAAAGTCAGACAGAAAATAGGATATTCTCAAATAGGATTACCTCAAATAGGATAGTCTCTAAATATCTCCCCCAAATTACTTACTAATTACAAAAGGAAAATGGTAACTTTACAGTGAAGAAATCTTACAGTGAGCAAAATTAACACCAAACCCAAATAGAGACTTTCTCAACTGGCCCATACCCTTTAAATATCAATGTCATGAAAGATGAAGAGAGGCTGAGGAATGATACCAGGTTGAAGACGTCTAAAAAGGCATGACAAGTAAATGCAACACGTGACATTGGACTCTTACAGAGAGCTTCCTATAGAGAGCATCTCTCAGAGAGGGCTCGCTAACCACCTGTTGTCTAGAATAACGTTCCAGACCGCATCGTTTACCATCTCCTTCCACTCCCTGTGTTTTCCTTTTCCTTACTTGTTTTCCCCATAGCGTTTAGCATGAGAGTTGTGACTGCAAGCTCCAGAGCTAGACTTCTTGGGGTTGAACTTCGTGACTTGGACATCTTACTTAACACTTTGTGTCCCAGGTCCCTCATCTGCAAAATGAGGGTTTTTGTGGTTCCCACTTCAAAAGATTATGCAGATTACATGCAATGATATAAGTAAAACACTCAAAACCATGCCTGGCACATAGAAAGACCCTCCAGTAAACATTAACTGCTGTTTTTATTATTTGACATTATATTATATATTCATTGACTGTTTGTTGCCCCTTGAAGAATATGTTTTGTTATTGTTGTTGTTTTGTTTTGTTTGTGAAAAACTCATGCACTTTACTCTAATTGCAACTTGAGGCTACAGATTATTTCTTTTTTTCTTTTATAGTTGTAGGGTACAAGTCAGGATCGGGTACATAAGTGGTTTAGGTACAGGTGAAGTTTTGGGCCTCCCACTGGACCTCACTTTGCCTGGATTAGGATCTGACACCCTTATTGATGTTATGTGCCCCTTCACCCCCGCCACCCCCTGCCTTCCTCCCCTGGAATATAAATTTTATTAAGGCAGAAGTTTTGTTTCAGTTTGTTTGTTTGGTTTTTATTAAAATAGTGCTAGAACTTGGAAGGCAGCTAGTAAATATCTGTTGGATGAATAAATGCATAAAAATGAGTAATAAATGAGATGTAAGTAGAATTTCACCTAATGTTATTTATTACCTTAAAATTTGAAACTTGAGCAGCCCCCTTGGATCCCCTCTTGCTCTGGGAACTTTTCTGTCCTCTCAATAAATCCTGTTTTCTCAAAAAATAAAAAAAATTGTTTTGAAACTTACATTAAGATACAAAGAAGAGCAGGGACGATGATGACCATGTACAATAATTTTGAGAGTCCTTAAAAGAGAAAAATAAGAATCTAAAGAGTATATAACAGAAGGTCAACCTTCTGACACAATTATTGGCAGAAAAGGCCATGCTCACGTTCCCTGCCGACGACTTGGCTCTAAATGCCTCAAGAGGGCTTTCTGAGAACATCGTCTATCAACATGGCCAACATAAACCTTTGTGTCAGGAGTAATCCATCCTTATTTAACACCTCTGCATTGCCCTAGAGAAGGAAGGAAAGAGGAGGAAGAAAAGGTTTCAGGACACAGTAGTCCAATGCACTCCTTGAAAAACGTTTCCTTGGTGAAACAGGTTTGGGAACCCTGGTTACTCTATCCCTATTAATCAAAACCTATTGAACCCAGGGTTTACCAAACTCACTTGCTCACAGAATACTTATCCTGTAACAACCATTAATATACGGTGAAAAGCTTTCCAGAAGTACCATACAGACAACAGCCTATTTTCTGTACAGAGTTTTACAAACTGACCAGAGAGCACTGCAGTTAACAGGGAAGAGGAACATGATGGTGTGAGGATCTCACAGGTGATACCATAGCATCACAGTGAGGTTCTGCAAGGCACACGTGGCACGAGTCTATCTGAGCAGCCTCAGCCCACACCATTTCCTCACATGTTACTTTTGCTGCAGCCAATCTCTATTGTCATGTGCTCCTGGAAGCTCTTGTCTTATTTATGCAACTAATCCAAAATTAGGCATTGGATAAATGAATTAATAGAGATGATTTCCAACCCAATATCTGATGCCTGCTTCCTTTTTTAAAAAGCCAATCTCAGGTTTCAGAAACCAGCTTAAGAATACACGTTATTTACTATAAGAAAGGTATTGGCAGTAGCAGGACACTGCCTGGGGTGGGGGTGGGAGGGGCACATAACATCAATAAAGGTACCTGATCTCAAACCAGGCAAAGTGGAGACCAAAGGGAGGCCCAAACTTTACCTGTATGATGACCACTTGTATATGTAATCCTGAATTGTACCCCACATCTTTACAATGAAAAAAATATATACACATTATTTTAGGTCCCAGGTGACAATACCAGCTTATTGCAACATCCAAGATTTAGATTTGAGGATTTGTAGCTATAAGTAAATGTTATTTTTGTCTTAATCAGATGAGTGTGTACCTAGCGTTCCAAGGTCCGCAAAAGGATCCAGAGTCTGGGGTTTGCTTTGATGGGTGGGAGTACCATGCGAGGACCCTGTTGGACTGGTGGCAGCTGACTTGCTTCCCATTCCAAAGCCTCCTGAAAGGAAAGAAGATCATTGAAAACGAGTTAGTTGTCTGAGGTTGAATTCTGAAATTCAGAATTTCTGAGCTACTGTTCATTTGTCTCCTAGGCAAATTAGGACAGGGTTTGGAAATGTGTGAAAAGTTACTAGACCCCATTTCTGTGACCTGGCTGAGTGGTCACCTGGGGCAAGGACAAGACACAGAAAACACAGATGCTTTTTTTCTGGCCACATGTATGAACTAGCATTTCCTCTGTTTACCTCTCATGTCACCTGACTTCATTCTTTCCTATGGGATTTGGAGTCAGGTCTGGATCTGAATTCTGGCTTTGCTGATTCTCAACTGAGTGACTTTGGGAATCTTGCTTAACGTCTTTGAGCTTCAACATTTCATCAATGGTTTTTAAAAAAGGAGAAATGTTATAAAACCAGAGTTGCAAGAAACAAAAGAAAAACTAACAAAAGGGACATCAAACTAATAACTTTGGTGCAGTAAAGGTATTAGAGTAAAGAGACCCTTGTGTCTCACCATCTACAAACTCAACTCAGAATGGATCAGAGACTTAAATTTGAGACACAACACCATGAAGCGACTAGAAGAAAACACATGACATCGGTTCTGAAATCATTTTTTGGATATGACCCCAAAAGCACAGGCAACAAAAGCACAAATTGACCAAAGGGATTAATCAAACTAAAAAACTTCTGCACAGGAAGGAAACAATCAACATAGTGAGGAGAAAGTCTACCAAGTGGGAAAAAATATTTGCAGACTATCTGATAAGGGGTCAATATCCAAAATATATAAGGAAGTCAAATAACTCAATAGAAAAATTAGCCTGACTTGAAAACAGGCAAAAGACACGCATAGACATTTCTCAAAAAAAGACAATACAAATAGCCAACAGATATATGAAAAATGCTCAACATCACTAATCATCAGGGAAATGTAAATCAAAACCACAATGACATATCACCTCACTCCTGTTAGAATGGCCATTATCAAAAAGACAAAAGATACCAGTATGCACGAGGTTGTAGAGGAAAGAGAACCTAAACACACTGTTGGTAGGAATATAAATTGGTGCAGCCATTATGGAAAACAGTATGCGGGTTCTTTAAAATACGAAAAATAGAACTAACATATGATCCAGCAATCCCACTACTGGGTATTTGTCCAAAGGAAAGAAATCAGTAAATCTAACACGATATCAAAGGGATACCTGCACTCCTATGTTTATTGTGGCACTATTCACAGCATCAAAGATATGAAATCAATCTAAGTGCCCATCAATAGATGAATGGATACACACACGCACACACATACACATGCGCGCGCGAACACTATTCAGCCCTAAAAAAGAATGAATTCCAGTTATTTGCAGCAAATTGCGTAGAACTGGAGGTCATTATGTTAAAAGAAATAAGCGAGTCACAGAAAGACAAATAGCACATGTTCTCACTCACATGAGAAAGCTGAAAAAAAAAAGCTGATATCATAGAAGTAGAGAGTAGATTGATGGTTACAAGAAGTGAGGTAATTGCAGGGTGGGCCAGGCAGATATTGGTTAAAGGATGTTTAATTACAGCTAGATAAGAGGAACAAGTTTAAGAGCTCTATTGTATAGCATGCTGACTATAGTTAATGATGAGATACTGTACTCTTGAAAACGTAGAGTGTCAAGCGTTCTCACCACAAAAATGATAACTATATGAGGTCATGCATTTGTTAATCAGCTGTGTTTAACCATTCCACAATGTGTCTATACTTGACAAAACTTCATGTTGTACATGATAAATACATACAATGTTTTCCGTTAATTTAAAAGATGTTTTTAAACTTAAGAAAAAGAAGAAAATCCTGTCATATGCTACAACACAATGAACCTTGAGGACATCACGCTAAGTGAAATACGCCAGCCACAAAAAGACAAATCTGTAGGGTTCCACTATGTGAAATCTCTAAAGTAGTTAAACTTATAGACACAGGAAGCAGAATGGTGGTTGCCAGGGGCTGGAGGGAGGAAGAAGTGGGGAGTCGCTGGGTGGGTGCAGAGGTTTAGTTATGCAGGATGGTCAGAGGGGTAGGGTAGGTGGTTCTGGGGATCTGCTTCACAACACAGTACACGTAGTGGACAATATTGTATTGTACACTTGGAAACTGTTGGGAGGGTGAATTTTATGTTATGGTGGAGGGTTGCCACAATCTAAAATAAAAAGAACAGTGATTGCTTGAGAAAGTCACTGCGATAAGCATGCTATGTGTGTGTGTTTGTGAGTGTGCACACACGTGCTTAACTTGCAGAGTGTTGGGAAGGAAGTCACATAAGATAGCTCTCAGTAAATGCCATCATAGCCAGGGGGAAAAGACTTTATTACAGACAAACATAGGTACTTTATGAACAAGAAAGAATATTCACATTTATTCAGCATCTACTCTATGCCAGAAACATTCATATAAATTCACTTAAAACTTACACAATTGTGTGGGACAAAAATAACTATCCCCCTTTTTCTGGATAAGAAAACTGAGGCTCAGACTTGTTTAAAAAAAAATCTAAGAGTTTCTAAGAGACAGAGTTAAGTACGAGGTCTGACAATTAAGTTTGAGAACTTGCCACCATGTGTATATGTTGGCAACAGCTCAGTCAGGTTTTATAACCTTGGTATCTCAGTGTCTCACAACTGTGTTTGTGTCAGCATGTGGCCATTCCTCGCTGAGTGGCATTCGTTATTGTTGCTGCATGCTTTTGTGCACTGTCGCGAGAATGTCAGAGCTTGAATTAGAGCAAAGAAAAAACATTAAATTTCTTGTTAAACTTGGCAAGAGTGGAAGTAAAATCAGGGACATGTTAGTTCAAGTTTATGGGGATAATGCCATGAATAAAACAACAGTGTACAAATGAATTAAATGTTGTTTTTGTTTTTGTTTTAGTTGGAGTCTCACTCCGTCGCCCAGGCTGGAGTGCAGTGGCATGCTCACAGCCACCCCAGCCTCGACCTGCTGGTCTCCGGCGATCCTTCTGCCTCAGTCTTCCAAGTGGCCGGAACTACAGGCACATACTACCACACCCGACTAATTTTTTTAATTTAGTTTAGAGATGAGGTCTCACCATGTTGCCCAGGCTGGTCACAGATTAAATGTTTTTATGAAGGGAGAGAAAGCATCACTGATGAAAAGAGGTCAGGATGGCCAGTAATGAGCTGATCTGGCAAAAACATTGCAAAAATTTGTCAAATTGTGCGTCGAAACCATCTGCTGACTGTGAGAAGCATAGCAGACCAAATAAACATCAATAGAGAAACAAGGAGACCTTAACTGAAAATCTTGGCATGAGAAAAGTGTGTGCAAAAATGTTCCCAAAAGAGTTCTTGCATCATGACAATGCACCAGCTCACACAGCACTATCTGTGAAGGAGTTTTTAGCCAGTGAACAAATAACTGTATTGGAACACCTTCCCTATTCACCTGATCTGGCTCCCAGTGATTCTTTTCTTTACCAAAAGATAAAGGAAATATTGAAAGGAAGACATTTTGATAACATTCAGGATGTCAAGGGTAATATGACGACAGCTCTTACAGCCATTCCAGAGAAAGAGTTCCAAAATTGCTTTGACCAGTGGACTAGGTGGTGGCATGGGTGCATAGCTTCCCAAGGGGAGTTCTCGAAGGTGACTGTAGTGGTATTCAGCAATGAGCACTTTTCCTAGGATGAATTTGTGAACTTAATTGTCACACCTCATGTATACCTAAATCTGTTTCTGTCGTCAAATGTTTCTGTTCTGCTTCCATTCAAAATTTTGAGACTTCAAAATTAACATATAACAAGTAGCACTATCATGTAATCAGATGCATTGGGAAAAGCCTCTCCAGAGTATGAGTGAGTCCTTAGGAAAAAACAACACAAATCACATAGGTAGACTATATCACTCTATGAGCACTCACTTCACCTTGGGTAAGAATTATGCTTTAGCAACTGGTTCAATGTGTAAAAAAAATCACCTGCTGCCTTTTACCTGGTTTAGAATGCCAGTCCCAACCTCCCGAAACATCTGGCTGAATGTTCACAGCAGGGGTACTAGAAGCTGCAAATGGGGAGAAGAAAAAGAATGAGAACAAGATAGCTCAGAATCTACTTTTCTGAATTCACACAGGACAACACCATCCCTTCCATGAAGTCTACATGGGCTCCCAAGATCCCAAGGGATTCCTTCCCCTTCTCAGTTCCCATTACACTCTGCAGCCCTCCATGTGTTTTGCCTTCCCCTAAGGTCGCTCACAGGAGACTTGGTAGAATCATGTATTATTTGTCTCTGCTCCTTCTTTGGACCACCTTTGTTTTACCTCCATATCCACACTCTTTGTTTCATAAACAAGCATGTACCTGTCTCCATTAAATTGTGAGACCCTGGAAGGCAAGAACTATCTTATATATGTGTCCCACTTCTATACTTAACACAGTCAGTGGGCAACAGAGAAATGGGTGGGCTTAATTCACCTTAGCTGAGCATTAACAAGTGTATCAGACACATGACCCACTTCGAACTGAAATTTTGTTTGCTCCTCTACTGTGACATGAATTGAGAATGATGAGTCATTCAGAGCATGTATTGGGTACTGGCTACATACCCTCCTCTAGGCTGGTGGCAGGGGTGTGTCTACTGTTACTCAAAATAAACTCATTTCAGCTTCAAAATAGGTCATTCTGACCCCTCTCAAAGTTCTAAACCTATAATTCAAAAGAAATGTTAAACTAAAGAGAATCAGGTGCACTAGAGGAATGCATATAAGGAGGATGTTTTTTCTACATCTATAAAATCTACATAAGAAACCGATGCCATAAGAATTTCTTTTTAAGGCATCTCTCTAGGTTTTGCCCATAAAAATCAGTGAATAAAATACAGATA
>CAUYQG010298064.1:0-14933 GCA_963574415.1 Tarsius wallacei
TTTTTTGAGTTGGAGTCTCACTCAGTCGCCCAGACTGGAGTGCAGTGGCCGCTCCCGGCCACCGCAGCCTCGACCTGCTGGGCTCCGGCGATCCTTCCGCCTCCGCCTTCCAAGTAGCTGGAACTACAGGCACACGCTACCACGCCCGGCTAGTTTTTTTTATTTATTGTAGAGATGAGGTTTCGCCTGCCCAGGCGGGTCTCGAACCTGCGGGCTCAGGCAATCCACTCACCTCAGCCTCCCAGGGCGCGGGATTACAGGCTGAGTCACCTAGCCCAGCCACCCCAAAAATTTTTAATGTGTCCCTTCATCCTTCGTCATCTCCCCTGCAACCCCTGATCTGCTCTCTCTCAAGATCGCTTGGTTTGCTTTTCTAAACTTTTATGTAAATGGAGTCAAACAGCATGTGCTCTTCTGCGTCAGGCTTCTTTCATTCAGCATACTTATTTTGATATTTATCCATGGTGTGTGTATCACTAATCCATTTCTTTTTATGAGTAGTGTTCCATTGTATTGCATGACACAATTCATCTGTTACCTATGGGTGGGCACCTAGGTTGTTTCCGGTGTCAGGCTATTACAACTAAGGCTGCCGGGAACATTTGTGTATGAGTCTTTGTAGGGAAAGGTGCTTTCAATTTTTTTGAGTCAATACCTAGAAATGGAATTTCTGGCTTATGTCTATTTAACTTTTTAAGCAGATGTGAAACTGCTCTCCAAAAGTGTCTGCACGTTTTACAGTTCCTCCCGCAATGTATGAGAGGTTCATATCCTCACCAACACTTAGTATGATCAGGGCCTTTTATTTTTAGCCATTCTAATAGGTATGTAGTATGTCCCATTATCATTTTATTACTTGTTTTTCTAATAGCGAATGGTGTTGAACATCTTTTTGTGTACTTATTTGCTGTTCCTATATCTTCTTTCGTGAAATGTTATTCAAATCTTTTTTTGCCCATTTTAAAAATTGAGTTTTTTGTTTTCCTACTGTTGAATTTTTAGAGTTTCCTTTTAATACTGTGACTACAAAGGCTTTGTAAGATTTTTTTTAATTTTTTTTTTTCAGTTGGAGTCTCACTGTCGCCCAGACCGGAGTGCAGTGGCACACTCCCGGCCACCACAGCCTTGACCTGATGGGCTTGGGCGATCCTCCCGCCTCAGCCTTCCAAGTAGCTGGAACTACAGGTGCGCGCTACCACATCTGGCTAATTTTTGATTTACTGTAGAGACAAGGTCTCGCCAAGTTGCCCGGGTGGGTCTCGAACCCATGGGCTCAGGTAGTCCACTTGCCTTGCCCTCCCAAAGTGCTGGGATTACAGGGTGAGCCACCGAGCCCAGCCCTTTGTTAGATATTTGATTTGCAGTATTTTCTCCCATGTGGTGGTTTTTCTTTTCAATTTTTAACAGTATCTTTTGAAGAGCAGAATTTTAATATTTTGATGAAGTCAGAATTATGGATTGAGCTTTTAGTTTTATATCTAAGGCATTTTGCTTAATCTAACATCACATAAAATGTTTCTTTCTGTTTTCTTTTGGAATTTTTATAGTTTTATGTTTTATATTCTGATCTACAGTACATTTTGAGTTAAATTTTGTATTTAGTGCAAGATATGAATTGAAATGTGTTATTTTGTATCTGTAGATCCGATTGTTCCCGCACCATTTATTGAAAAGAATTTTTTTCCACAAAATTAACTTCATACCTTTGTCTAAAGTCAGGTGTCTATACACGTGTGGATCTATTTCTATATTCTCTATTCTGTTCTACTGACCTGTTTGTCTATGTTGACACCAATACCACACTATCTGAGTGTACTATATATAGTGTCATTATAAGTTTTGTTGAGCCGGGCTCGGTGGCTCAGCCTGTAATCCCGCGCCTTGGGAGGCTGAGGTGAGTGGATTGCCTGAGCCTGCAGGTTCGAGACCTGCCTGGGCAACTTGGTGAGACCTCATCTCTACCATAAATAAAAAAAAATTAGCCCGGCATGGTAGCGCGCGCCTGTAGTTCCAGCTACTCGGAAGGCTGAGGCGGAAGGGTCGCCGGAGCCCAGCAGGTCGAGGCTGCGGTGGCCGGGAGCGGCCACTGCACTCCAGCCTGGGCGACGGAGTGAGACTCCAACTCAAAAAAAAAAAAAAAAAAAAGTTTTGTTGAAATCAACTAGCATTATGTCTCTAAACTGATTCTTTTTAATATTGTCTTTTAATGAGCTCTTTTGGTGTTTTGTTTTGTTTTCAACAAGTTTTTTCCAAGAAACCTTGGAGTTGCTCAGACAAATAGTATTACAGCTTGGAGGTGGAAATAGCCCCTGTGGATCTTAATTTTTCTTTCCTTTGGGCCCCAAAGTCATTTTTGCTCAAATAATTCTTTCTCAAAATACATGAACTCTGAAAGGTGTGGGATAGTGGTAGTGTTAAGCCAAATTTCCATCAGTGATTGTGGTGACTGGATGACCAGCTGAGAATCTGACATTTTGGAAACAGACACGGTAGTGTCTCTGTGACTGACCTCTTGTGTGGTGGGGAAACCCAGGTGGAAGGTGGGAAGAAAGGAGCCTCTTATTTGTAGCAATACCTACGAGTCCCAGACAGCGTGTTTTGCCTACAGCAGCCTATTTTATTTAAGATGATTATAATTTTACTCCTAGAGATATGCTCTAGCACAGAGGTATGCAAGCCATCTCTGTAAAGGTCTGGATGTTTTAGGCAGTGCCAGCTTGATGGGCATGGTCTTGGGCAGTTGTACAGAGCCTGTGTTTAGAAACGCCTTTGCTTGGTTTAATGTTCTGCTGTCACCATATTGAAACCCTTGATAGTTTTTGCTTTTCTTTTTAGTAAGAGACCCCACTGAATTTTTTATTTTAAACTGGGCATTATGTAGCCAGCCCAGATTTTCGGCTTTGCAGGCCACACAGTCTCTGTCGCAACTACTCAACTCTGCCAATGTTACACAAAAGGAACCATAGACAATATGTAAACAATAAGCCTGGCTGTGCTTCAATAAAACTTTATTTATGGACACTAAAATTTGAATTTCATATAATTGTTACATGTCATGAGATATTCTTCATCTTTTGTTTTTGTTTTGCCCAACAATCTCGGAATGTAAAAGCCATTCTTAGTTCTTAAGCCATACAAAAACAGTCAGTGGGTTCGATTTGGCTTGGGGGGAGGTGATCGTTTTCTGGCCCTTACCTTGGGGAAACCCCTGCACATGTGTAGCAGGTGACAACTACAAGAAACTCACAGCCGAATTGTTCATAAATGCTTTAGAGAGAAACAACCAAAAGTTCCCACAACAGTAGAATGGATAAATACATTGGAGTTTATTTATATACAACATATGGTTGAAAGAAAGAAGCAAGCCATAAAAGAAAACATACAGTATGATTTTATTTCTATAAAGTTCAAAAACAGGCACACAGAAGTGCTGAAACCAAAATCAAAAATAAAAGCAAAGACACGATCATAAGAAAAATCATGATCATTGGGGCTAGGCACAATGGCTCATGCCTGTAATCCCAGCACCTTGGGGGACCAAGCAGGATACTCCCTTGAGCCCAGGAGTTCGAGACCAGCCTGGGCAGGATAGTGAGAACTCATCACTACAGAAAATCAAAAAGTTAGCCAGGCTTGGTGGCACATGCCTGTAGTCCCAGCTACTCAGACCTAGGTACATTTCACTTTTGAGACTAGAAGATTGCCTGAGCCAGGAGGTTGTGGTTGTGGTTAGCTGTGATCATACTACTGCACTTCAACCTGGGCGACAGAGTGAGACCCCCCAAGTCAAAACAACAACAACAACAAAAAGACAAAAAGAAGAATGACGATAATGGTTACCTCTCCGGAAAGGAAGGTGACAGGGGGGAGACTTCCCGGCCCTGGCAATGTTGTATTTCTTGTCCTGGGTCATGTTTACATTGTTGTTTGCTCTTTATTTATTCTTTCCATTATACATTGTGTATATATACTCAGAAGCACACATCACACCATTTTTTAATTTCAGTTCCCAATTTCTAAACCTGAGCTGGCACTTGGAGCCCCATTGGGGTGGAGGGAGACACATGCCCAGGCCACATGCTTCCAACTTCCTAAAGCGCCTCTGATGTCATTTTGAAGACCTTTGGCATCCATCTGGCCTTGGACTTCCCATTTCCCAAGCAGAGTCTTGGCTTTTATATGTCCAACTGTTTCTCTTTTCAGTTTACTTTAGTCTGAGACACTGATGCTCTCTGCCAAATTCCCTCAAGGTCAAATTCGCATTATTATAAGTTCCATTGTCTTGAAACCTTTCTTGTTTGCAAATTCTATTTTTCCTAATTTCAAAATATAATGATAAATAATTCAATCACCTTGAATGGGTAGTGGATGTGTGTACTGGCCACTTTCCCTGTATCCCTCTGCTCCTCAGTGTTTATTCTCTTCTTAATAGTTCTACCTTCTGGCTCTCTATGTGTGGCTGTATGTCACCATTAACCAGGGGAGGGCTAAGCTGAAAGAAAAAAAAAAATGTATTTGTGGTTGGAAAGGAAATGAGTTCAGGGGTAAGACAACTAGAGAGTGAAACTCTCTGCAACCTATCAGCTGTGTGTTCATTGTCAGTGACCAAACCTCTCTGATCTTTAATACATATGAGAGTTACTAATGACTACTAGAGAAGGTCATTGTGGAAATTAGGTATATAAAAGTTTAAAAAGAAAACTCGTGAAATGTACCTAGGTCGACTCCTTGTGCTACGTGTGACTTGTGGTAGGCACACGAACAATTTGGGTCCTTCCTTCCTTCCTTCTTTCTTTCCTTCCATTCTCCCTCCCTTTCCTCCCTCTGTCCTTCCCTTCCTTCCTTCCCTCCTTCCTGCTCTTTCTGGTTTTCCAACTCTTTCTCTTCCTCCCTCCTTCCCTCTCTTCTTCCCTTGCCTCCTCCCTTCCTTCTTTCCTTCCTCTTTCTTTCTTTCTGAACATTTGCAACATTTTTCCAGTAATTTCCTAAACAGAGAAAAAAATGGCAGGCGGGGGGGGGGGGGCGAGAAAAATCCGAGATGGAAAGATTCTTCTCATGAGCCTGGGAAAGAGGACACACCACACTTTCCACTTTACTCAGCCACCCCACTTTAAACTTCTTGCTTGCCCTTGAACTCATAGGTTTGTTTACACCTAGAAATTCTAGACCTAGAACGCAGCTCCTGTCGGCATCCTTAGAGAGCCTGGGAGAGCTGTGTCAGGATTTTAGGGATAAAAATCACTTCCATGTAAATCACTTGGAACCCTGCTTGGCATATTGTTAGCACCCAAGAACTGTTGAATATTATTACTGTTATTGTGGTTGCTATAATTATTATTGTTGTTCGGTACAGCATCCCAGTACATGCAACAGAAGTTGTAGTAAGGCCATTAACTGCCTCGTTTGCCAAATGTACACCCAAGTTACAGAGGATAGCGATCGTTGTTTCTTTTCCCATCTCCCAGTTTCCCCTGCCTTTTCCCTCTGTAAACGTTTCATGCTGCCTTTTCCAGAACAAACATCATTATAATCACTTCTTGTTCACATCTCTGTTATCCCCATGGCTCTCGCTGCTCTCACTGGTAGTAGCAACACCTCTGAATTTACTACCATCTGCAAATATCATTAGCTATTGTTTATTCCCTCTCCCACACTATTAATGAAGATGTTAATTAAGACCAGAACTAACACTGACCCCAGCAGCAATCCACTAGACATTTATCCAACTGGATAAACTTCTGTTAGTCATTACCCACTGCTCATAGACATCACCAGTTCTCCATTCATTTCATCTGCTCATTTGCAAGAGACTGGGGGAGAGAATTAAGGGAGCACAGGATTATTTAAAAATTAACACTCGGATACTTAGGGTTTTCAGGAAGGGATTTGGTAGAACATCAGAAGGATGCTTGTCAGTCATTCACATTAGTGAGTGCGCCAGCCTCCCAAAGTATTTGGTAATTGCCTGGCTGAGCCTATGGGTCTCGGAGAATTTAGCAACGCACTGTAAGGCTGGAGCACACCAATACAAATGGCAGAGTTTTCCGTCTAGCCACTTCTTTGTATTGACCATCACACTGAGGCCCAGGGAGGTCAAGTGACACATCCAAGGTCACCTTCCTAGTCAGTGATAGAATCTGAATCAGACTCAAACTTGCAGCTCTTTGTAAGAATTTGAAGGCAAAGTCGATCTTGCTCCACAGAGCCCCCGTTCTGACATCTGCACGATCACATTTGCCTCCGCAGTCCTAAACTCATAGAGCATAGTATCCACCAGCTTCATCTTTTCGTTTCCTGCAAACCACCTCCCATGATGGGAGTTTATTACATACTTAGTAAAAGAATGAGCATTCTTCACCACGATGCCCTGTTTTCTTGACCTGTAAATTAGTGGTTCTCAATCCTAGCTAAACATTAGAATTACCCAGGGGAGCTTTTAAAAAATACGGATGCCCACAGCACTCCCCTAGAGGTTCTGATTTAATTGGATTGAAGAGAGGCCCAGGCACTGGTGATCTTTTAAAGTTCCCCAGGTGATTCTAACATGCAGCCAGAGTCGAGAGCCACCTCAGAGGATCAAGTGTTTTCCCAAAGACTCCGAGGTTGAGAGGTTTCTTGTTCTCTAGAAAGGGTCAGTACAGAACCGCTGTAATTTAGCAAGTGGAAAGTTTCTCTTGAACAGGAAAGTGACTGCTCTTCAAGCCTTTTCCTTGTGCAGAATGCAAATTGCATGGCCAGCTCAGAATGATGTGGTTTGGAATCTATTGATCTGGTGGTGGTATTTATGCCTGGCACTCTTTTCTCCAAACTTAACTTTAGCTCTGTAGGCTAGTGCCAACTTAAGAGTAGTGCCGCCTCTCAGGTGGTCCAGGAGCAGTTACTGGCTTAGTAGGAAAACCGGATTACTAGAAGCAAAGTCAAGCAATGAACAGATGGTTTACGGGGGCTTGGGAGGTTTTCTTACTTGGACATTAATATTCACTGTACCCATTGCAGTGATAACTACCTTCCTTCCACTGGTATGGCAGTGCAGCCTGAATAGATGAAGAATGTAGGTCAAAGACAAAATCAAGAAACATCATCTCAGGCTTCTTCCTGAACAAGTGCCCAAGAAGAATCAAAGACAGGGCTTTGGAAGGCTTCAGAATCTGCTAGTCTGGCATCACACTTTGTGGTCTTTTCTATTTAAGGGAGACACCCCTAAATGACTAAGTGCCCAGCAGCACCCCCAGCTGTCAGAATTGGGGAGCTCAGAGTGCCCGTGCCTGGTTGTGTGGGCTGTTCGCTGCCCAAGGGCACCTGGAACTTGAGAACTACAGTCTGTACCAAGAGGAGGTGATTCCAGGAAGGACAGCCAGCCCTGCTTGTCATTTTTAGAGAAGGGTGCCGTGTGGAAATTGGAATGGCAGGACAGAGAAAACAACAAAACAGGTGTGCTCATTTACATCACGAGGAGCAAACAGGAAAGCAGCAAGACAAGCAAGGAGGTGACCCGAAGCCTTGGGAGGGGACCGTGAGGGACTGCCCGCCTCTCAGCTCAGGCGCCAATGTCAGTGCCTTGCGGTGGTTGCTAAGGCCCTGATAAAACAGGAAAATAGTACAGGAAGCCAGTGAAATGTGGAAATGGAGTATCCGCCGAGCAGACAATGAGACCCATGGAAAAAGGAAGTCTGAGGTGGGAAGGTTTTTTTATGCACTCGCCACCCCCCCTCTGGAGCTGGGGGCCCATCCACAGCTCACAGGCCTGCCAGTTGCTGCCACAACTTGGTTCTACTTCTGGGGAAGACAAAGAAAGGGAATCTGAGCTACAGTCAGGCCAGGCCAGGCGCCTCCGCCAATGAGTGCTTCCAGATGCACTGATGTGTCATCCCCAAACCCTGCTCCAGAAACACTGCTTTGCTAGAGAGTGACTCCTCAGAGGAGAAAAAAAATCAGTCATTTTGACAAGGTCAAAATACCAAGAAAACAGCCTTCCCAGCTGGGAAGTGAAGGGTCAGGACCAGAGTTCATTAGAACATTTTCTTTCCTGCTTCTCCCTTCTCGGGCTTTGTGGCCACAGGACAATTTTTAATGCGTCCCGAGAACAGACGCTCTCTGGGCACGTGAGACACGTGGATGGTTGGGTCTTGGGTGAGGGTCTGTCTTTTGAAAGGAAATGCTGGCGGAAGGAGTGGAATAATGAAGCCAAGTAACCCCATCCCCAAACAAGTGATCCCAGTTGGTATCGGGGCACAGAATGAGGGGACTCCTGTGCGGTCTACCGCCATGTTCCTATCCTGGGACTCAGGAAGGAGCACAGATTCCTTAGGACCTGAACATTGGGGCAGTTTGGATGAGTTCTGTCTTGCTTTCACCTTTGGAGAGCTCAGGGAGGAAGCCAGTGAGGTGAGAAAAAAGGAAGGAAGAAGGAGAGAGAGAAAGGGGGAAGAGAGAGAGAGGGGGAGGAGGGCTCCTTTATTGAACACAGTGGCACGCCAGGTATCTCTCTGGCCTTTTTCGTGCACGCAAGGCCACTCAATCTTTAGAACCCCACTGTGAGGTAGGTGGAGCGGCCTGCCCCTAGTCACCCAGCTAATAAGTGGCCAATCCCATTCAATACTTGTGCCTCTGATTTTAAAGCTCCTCCCTTCTCTTGACAAGTTGTCACCACCAACTAAATATGCATACATACACACGTGTGTATATGCATGTGCATATGTGTGTTTTGCAACATCAGTGTTTCTTCATACTGCCCTTAGCACCAAGCAACCAAACAATGAGGGCACGTTTCCTGTTTCTGTTTTCTAGGCACTTCTCAAGCTCAACGATTTTTCTCCCTTCGGGGTTGCCCCTTATGTTGTTTTCACTTGTTTTCGACTGTATATTATTGAAGGAGGGAGGGAAAGAAGAAGGGGTGAGGCCAAGGGAAATCGTTTGTCCTGGCTCTGTTGCCTACTGAGTGTGTATGGTGGGGGGGTGGAAGAGGGGTGCCACCCTTTTGCCAACCTTGTGCCACCTGACGATGGGAATTCTCAGATCTGCTTCGGAGGAACCCCTCAGTCCTGTTTCCCCCACAATTTCCCTCTTTGCTGTAAGTCAGCCGTCCTTGGAGAAGCTTGTTTTCAAGTCGCCGTTCTATGCTTCTCTTCAAGAGGAATTGAAGACCTCTCTGCCCTTGCCAGGAGACCCCCTACCTTCTCATTTTTCTCCGAGAGGAAGTGGAGATGGGCTGGGGGTGGGAATGCTTGTGACCGAGGCGGCAGCCAGCCGCCCGCCCCATTGGCCACCCAGCCTCACCCCTGCTGCCCAGTCGAGGAGAAACAGGGCCAGGTTTTCCCGGGAGCAGACACAGATGCTGCCGAAGGAGATGCAATCACAAAAGGGTTTATTAAAAAAAAAAAGTGTGAAAGGGATGCGGCTGTTGGCAGGGATGCTGGTTCCACGCTACAGCCTCTGTTGACTGCGATCTCCATTTATTCTTTCCTGTCTCCCTTTGCCACTTTCTTTATATTCACTTTATAAAGAAAAGCCATCCCCAGGCAAAGATGTTTACAGTATTTTATTAGAGTTTGGTGGACAGGAGGGAAGAGAAAGAAAAAGGCTGGGTGGGGGCAGGGGGAAGGGGGCTGGCTGCTGGGGAGAGGGCGAGAGAGGGGTGCGAGAGAAAGAAGGCAGGCATGCATGAGAGTCCCAAGCAGGGCCAAGAAGCGGAGAAAGGGCTGCTTGGGGACAAGGGGGGAAAGTGTGCCAGAAACCCTATAGAAAAGGAGCAGAGAGCTGAACATGCGGGATGATGAAAAGCTGAAGTGCCAATGGACTGCAGGACCCTCTGGCAAAGAGTGCCACCAACAACATACAAAATAGGCCACCGTGACCACTGGCAGGAACAGAAGTTCCGAGGAGGCAGAGATGGCCTCGCAAATAAATAAATAAATGGCCAGAGTGTGCGACTGTGCTGGGGGCCTTTCTCGAGAGGGAGAAAAAGAGAGAGACAGAGAGAAGACGAAGGTGCCGGAGACAGAGCTCGACATCCAGCGAGGGCAAAAAACAACAGAGACAGACACACACACACAGCCAGACCCCAAGAGAGGCACACACAGAGAGAGTCACACAGAGAGACAGAAAGGGCCGGGAGAGGGGGGCGACGGGGGTGGGGGGTGGGGGTGGCGTTGTGAGAGAGAAAGTCTCCAGCCAAATGCAGGAGACTTGGCAGGTGGACAGGGCCGGCAGTAACTGCTCTTGCTGTGTCTAGTCTATTGTCGGCTCAGAGGGGAGGGGGTCGGGGGAGTTGTTTGTTTGTTTTGTTGTTTGGCCCCTTTGTCCCTTTTGTTCCAAGCAGTTAGTTTGCTTCTTTCCCAGACACTGGGCTCATGGAAGGGCTTTATGGATTTTTCTTAAAGGGACAGGATACACCCGTTCACCAGGATGACTGACTCTCAGTCCGAACCAGTTCCTACCTAAGTGACTGTTTTTTTATTTTTATTTTCTTCAAAGGATCCTGTTAAAAATCGAGAGTCAGCGTTGATGCTGTTTTTGTGCCTGGCTAACAAGAATAAACTGGTCGATTTCACCCTCCCCATTGAACCTCCTCCTCCAGGGTTGCCAAGACTGCAGGGCGAAGAAAGGAAGGACAGAAAGGAGAAGAAGCCCCCACAAACAAAAGCAAATGTAGAACGAACTACTCAAAGAACTACATTGCCACTTTTTTTTTTTGAACCTAGGCATCCAGATTAGAAATACACGCCTGAGGCTTCAGATAACCAGCAGAAGAGGAGCTTGGAAGGAAGAGGGATGGCTGGGGCTTTCCCCCCACACCCCCCCACCCAGCCTAAGGGCTGCCCCTTCCTCCTCAGAGACCGGTGTCCCGTCCCAGGCCCTCCTAGAGGATAAACCCTCCAGCTCTTGGAGGCTAGGGAAGCCTGTCTCTGGTCACTCTCCCGGGCTTGGCCTCCCTGGGTAAATGACCGTTAACACCCTGGCGCGGCCGAGGTGACCGTGTCGACGGGCTCAGAGCCGCCAGGCTGAACGCAGAGCTGCTTTTTGTTCGTTTGAGGAGAGGCAGGGGAACCGGGCATCCCGCAAGCGCTGGACTTTTTTTGTTCCCACAGAGATTCCCGAGCTTCCTGTCGTCGCACTAACTTAAATCCTTTCTGCTGTGAAGGAGGTAGCTTCTGGAGGAAGTGAAATGTTAAAACACCTCCAAATTCATCTACCTTCGATTTTTCCATGGCTCTCCAACCCTCCCCGGAAAAACACAGCCAGCTCTTGCTTCCCCATTTCCCCCCCTCCTGCCTTCCAGATCTCCCAGTAAAATCTAGGGTGCCAGAGTTGAAAAACAAATAAGTACAGCCAAAGGGCCCGAGGCTATAGGAAGGGTGCAGAGGGGTGGGGATGGGAAGGGGAAGTGGGGCGCCTTTGTGAACGGGATCCTTTCTCCATTCGAGGCACACGCAAATCGGAGCCGACGCCCCTGCCCCCAAGTGCGGCTGCGACGGCGGGAGGGAGCGGGCGGCGCTGGCCCTGGGGGGTCGGGGTGCCTCTCCCTTGCCCCGGCCCGTGGAGCTCGGGACCTCAAAGACAGTTTGCCAAACGCTCAGACTTGGGGTGGCGCGGTGACGAGCGAAGCAGCGAGGCGACTCGCACCCACCACTTTCTCGCCCCCTCATCTTAACTGTCCGCCCCCACCACGGAGGGGCCCGTGGAGGGGGCCACGCGGGTTGGCCTCTGCTCGGGTGCGGCCGGGAGGGGCCAGACACCTCCCACCTTTCCAGCGGACTCTCGGCGGGACTTTTCTCTGACACGGCCGCGGTGGCAGCGTGGGCCGAGCCGTGCAGGGACCGGCCTGGCGTGGGAGGCCTGGCTGGCGGGGCGGGGAGCCGCGCCTCGGGCTCCCCGCGCGCGGTCGGATCGGGGCCTGTGCGCTGGGGGCGCGTGGGCACGTGTTCGCCCCAGACGTGGAGCGAGACCCGGCGGGGCCCGAGAAGTCTCCGGATGCCCATTGGGGGCGCAGGGGGGATTTGGAGCCATTTTGCATTGGGTGGAGGTTTCCCATCCTCGGTCAGACGAGGTAACCGACATCCCCTGACCTTGAGCTAGAGGCAGAGCGGATTCTGGTTCCGCGGACCTCGGCCCAGCCGAAACCCTCTGGCCCCTGAGGATGTCGCTCGGGGCAGGGCGGGCGTCGTCTGCGACCGGCGACAGGCACCCAAGGGCCACGTGGAAGAATCAAGGTTAAGTGCCGACCGCGACCCTGGGAGAGGGTCTATTCCGACTCCAAGCCCAACCCATTGGGGATCAGAAGAGCCGGCCTGGCGTCCCCAGACCCAGGAGCCCGCGCCACGCCGTCGGCGGCGGATTTCGTTTCTCTTCCCCGCACGCGTCCGGGCAGCGCACGCGGAGATCCAGCTTCTCCGGAACGTTCCCGTGGCTTGTCGGTTTGAAAGTTGAAGCCCCGGTGGAGTACATTTGGCCACAGCACCTCAAACCCCGCTAATCCTAGACAAAATGAAAACAAAATAGGCCACAAGTCAACCAACTCGGGGCGCTTTCCGTGGCGGTCGCCTGGCCGGGCACATGGAGTGAACTTTTCTGCCTCGAATCTCTGTATGTGGAAAGAACTCGGGAAGGTGTTAGAACAGGGCCTCCCCCTCGCTGCTGCCACCCACTCCCGTCTCCCAAACATCCCCCAACCCCGCAGCGTCCACGGGCTCGGGCGAGGGTGGGGGCAAAGCGCCTGGGAGGTTTCCCTGCAGGCCGGACTCCGCATGAATTCGCCTCACCCCGGGACGTCAGGTCTCCCCGGGAGACGAACCGGCCCGAGACGTCGCGGCCAGGGACCCCCGCCCCCCACCAGGGAGACTACCCGCCCGGCGCGAAGGGTGCGTCTCCCGAGCCCCGCGCCGGGGAGCTGGGCGGCGGCGGGCGGGCGGGCAGGCGCGCGAGGCTCGGGCAGGGCGGAATCCTTTTTTTTTTAAACTCCGAAAAAGAAAAATAAATTTGAACAAAACTCAACTCCAAGCCCGCAGGTCCCCGCCGAAAGCGGGGTGGGGGAGGAGGGGGCGGGAACGGCCCGAGCGCAGAGAGTGGGGGGATGAGAAACGAACTCCGTCCCCTGCACAGTCGGTGCCTTCGGGGGCTCCGCTGCCGCGCGTCCCGCCCTCAAGGTTTGGACCCCTAGGGGAGGGCGAGGAAGGGCGGGAGAAGAAGGCGGGTAGGAGCAGGGGGAAGAGGGTCGCCTCTCCTCCCGCCAGCGCCAGCTGGGGCGAACTGGAGGTGGCACAGCGCGAGAAAACTTTTCTTTGGAAAGTTTAGGTAGCACAGTTAGTGGCGGAGACGCAGGGCGGGCGCGGGGAACGCGAACTGGGTGCGATTGGGAGAGGGAGGGGGTGGCCAGGTCCGAGGCGGTGAAAGGCCCAGGTCTCTCGGGGCCAGTGTGCCACGGCCCCCGAGGCTTTGAGGGGCGGGTGACCGGGGGGAGCCTGAAAAGGTTTCTTTAGACAGACGAGGCAGGGCCAGGAGTTCGGCGGCTTTTGTCGGTGCCGAAAGCACTACCCGGCGACAGCTCAGAGCGGTAGCGGGATCGTCTTGTCTGCCAAGGCGGGATTACATCCGCCGCCGAGGGGCCCAGTCCCCACCTTCCCCCGCCCGGCGAGGGCCGCGCGCGCCAGGGATCTTTGGAGCGACGCGCGCAGTGTCGCGTCGCGCGCGGTGTCTCCGTGCACCACGTGCGCCCACGGCCCCCGGCGGGGACGCTCCGGCGAGCGACCCCGCAGAGCAGGGGCCCGCGCAGCCAGGACTAGGTTTTTTGCGACGCCCCACCCTGGGCATCCATGCTGGGGGCGGAACGGAGCGACCCAGCCCGACTCCTCCCTGCGCCCTGGAAAGGCAGCGTGGCGCGCCCACCGGAGCGCGAGGCCGCCGGGCCCATCCCGCCTGCCGCCCGGCCTTCGGGCTTTCCTCGCGGCGCGCCCGGGAAGGCGTCAGTTCCATCTTCCAAGGGCCGCGCAACCCTCTTCTGCGCCGAAGCCCGGGGCGTTTCGAAGGGGACTCTTCCCACACCCCAATAAATACTTCTCACTGCAAAGCCGAGTTGGGCTCCTCAGTAACCACCGGGGGAAAAAAAAGACCCCCGATCGGCTGTGAGCTTGCAGCCTGAAGCGGCTTCTTTGGCTCGCTGAGCGTCATTCCGAGCGGCGCGGCTCGCGCTAATTCGGGACAAGTTGGAGACCGAAGGGAAAACAAGGTTATTTAAAGCGCCTCCCAGACGCGGCTTGCGTTCCCCGACTCCCCGGGTGTCTGCGCCTCGGCTCCAGCTCAGCGCAGCCCGAGCGGCCCAGCCTTTGGCGTCTCAGCCAGGCCGCCTCCCGGGGGGAGCCGCCTGTTGGGGGGCTCCGGTCGCGGAGCCCCCGCCGCCCTGCGCGACACTGGCAGCGGCCGGGCGGCTCCGGCGGCGCGGGAAGGGCAGGGCAGGCCAGCCGGGGGCCGCGGACCGAGTCAGCCGCGCGTGGCGGGGCCCCGCGAGCTGCGCCCGCGCCGCTGCTCCCTCCTGGGGAGCCAGAAACAGCCCCCGTCCGCGGCGCCCGGCCCCCCGCGCGGGGACGGGGGCCCCAACTCGGCGGCACGACTCTCCAAGTTCGGAAACCACGAAGCCGCGCCGTTGAGGCTCGCGCCTTCGTGCGTGGTCTAACTTCCCACAACAAAAAGCCTCCTGGCGCCTTCCGGGGCTCCCGCCCCCACCTGGCGCTCCGACACCCGCCGCTTCTCCCCGCGCCGAGAGCCACTTGGCTACTCTTCCCGAAATTCGGGAAACTCCGCCGACGCTTGGACTCGCCGCAGCCCTGGGGCGGCCGAACGCTCTCGCACGAGCCGCCGGAGGGAAATCCTTCTGCTCTTGCGAGCAAACAGATCTCCGTATTTTAAAACAATCCGACTGGCGGAGGGAGCGAAGCCGGCGA
>CAUYQG010298069.1:0-10090 GCA_963574415.1 Tarsius wallacei
AATGAAACTCACCTCACTGGCACCTTGATTTTGGCACCTTGATTCCCAGTCTCCAGAACTTTGAGAAATAAACGTATGTTGTTTAAGCTACTCAGTCTGTGGTATTTTGTTACAGCAGCCCATCAACTGGTGACTGGATAAACAAATTATGATACCTGATCAAAGGAACCAATGACTGAAAATGCAACAACATGGCTGAGCCATAAAAGCATTAGGCCAAGTGAAAGAAGTCAGACATAAAAGGCTACAGACTGTATGGTTCCATTTGTATGACATTCTGGAAAAGCACAAACTAGGTACAGAAATCAGTTCACTCATGGGGGTGAAAAAACTTGTTTGTTGTGGTGGATACCCAAGTGCAGACACTTGTTAAAACTCATAGAATTGTACACCTATGAATGATCATTTTTCTGTATGTAACACATTTCTTTTTTTTTTTTTTTTTGAGTTGGAGTCTCATTCTGTCACTCAGACTGGAGTGCAGTGGCCGCTCCCGGCCACCACAACCTTGACCGACTGGGCTCTGGCGATCCTTCTGCCTCAGCCTTCCAAGTAGCTGGAACTACAGGCGCGTGCTACCACGCCCGGCTAATTTTTCGATTTATTGTAGAGATGAGGTCTTACCAAGTTGCCCAGGTGGGTCTCTAACCCGCGGGCTCAGGCAATCCACTCACCTCAGCCTCCCAAGGCGCGGGATTACAGGCTGAGACACCGAGCCCGGCTTGTAACACATATCTTAATAAATCTAACTTTAAAGAAATTTGACAGTATGTGCAAGAATTCTTTTTCTTTTTTGAGTTGGAGTCTTACTCTTGTTGCCCAGGCTGCAGTGCAGTGGCATGCTCACAGCCATCACAGCCTTGACCTGCTGGGCTTAGACAATCCTTCTGCCTCAGCCTTCCAAGTAGCTGGAACTACAGACGCACACCACCACGCCCAGCTAGTTTTTGCGATTTACTGTAGGGATGACGTCTCACCATGTAGCCCAGGCTGGTCTTGAACCCACAGGCTCAGGCAATCTTTTCACCTCAACCTCCCAAAGTGCTGGGATTACAGGCTGAGCCACTGCACCTGGCCCTTTTTTTCTTTTTTAAATACAGGGTCTCACTGTGTTGCCTAGGCTGGTCTCAAACTTCTGGCCTCAAGCAATCTTCCTGCCTGGGCCTCCTAAAATCCTGGTATTACAGGCATGAGTCACCATGCCCGGCATGGAATCCTTCTTTCTCTGTACCATCAGAGGCTGCATTGCTCTCATAATCACGTACCACACATTTGCCATACTGAGTAGTTTCTCATTTTCAACTGAAGTTAGCAGGAGAGCAAAATAGTTGTATTTGAAAGGGGCGGGGGAAAATCCTTCTTTATTTTTAACCACTTTCGTTTTTAAAATACTTTTTATAGTCTTTTTCATGTCTGAATGGAAGTTCATTTATTATGTATCTTGCACTTGATATCAGAATTTTTCTTCCTTGTAAAACTTTGAGGTGGTAAAACAGATATTTTGCTTTTAATTGATCCTACAAGTTATGAATAATTCCCAAATAGACATTTTCCTGAGAGATGAATGGCCTAAATGGAATTAAATAACCACAAGTTAAATACAGCTCTTAAAAATTATTTTGTTTAATGTTTAAAATGCTATTTTGCAAACAAATCTATAAAGATTTAGAATTAGAAAAGATAATTGAATCTCTATTATTCTGCCTAGTATTCTTATTTAAATTTGTATAAACATTTGTTGGTTCTAAAAGAATAAAATGTTCCTCCTAAAGTTATCTAGCTAACACACTCTTAATATTCATATGAATTATCAGTCTATTTTCCTATTTATTTAAATATTTGAAACTTAACAATTACATTTGTACATAAAAATAACAGCGTGCAATTATCATTAATTAGTGTGCCACTTTACCCTGGAATAATAAACATATGTGTATTCTCCAACTGATTGAAGTAATCTCAACATATAAAGCACAAAAGGAAATTTCTTCTGTTCAGATGATTTCTAAAATGCTTACCTATATTTGAAAATGAATGTCCAGATATTAAAAACAAATCCAAATGGCTTGCCTTGTTTGTATTTCTGATGTAATTACATTGGTTAAATATGATGTTCCTTTCCTAATCACAAGATTGTTGATCTTGCACAATTTCAGAGATGTCAGAAATGACACCAAAATAAGCATTTCAAGTATTTGACCTTCCAAAGGTCAAAACCCAGGTTAAATTGAAGAGTCTGACTGAGTTGAAAGGCTGAAACCAAGTGTCAGTGCCTTTTGACTCACAGTGATTCTCATCCAGATTGGGAATCAGCAGGGCAGCCCACCAGGGACAGCTCCACCGCGTGCTTCTTCAATCACTCAGTCAACCAACATTTACTGAACACCTACTATGTGCCGAGCTCTGTGCTAGGCACCAAGGATACTCTGTAGTGCGTGGGATAGATGTGATTGCTCTAATGGCCTCAACTGTTGGCCTACCTGTATTCGACATAGGGAGATATTTTGCCCTGTAATTTTGTATTCTTCTCATACTCTGATTCTGGACTGGTCTAGGGTGTTTTGGCTGGTGATGTTGTGCATAGATCTCAAGAGGCCCTGCCACTTTAACTCTCTCTCAAACCTCAGCTCACCCTAAGAACAAGCCCAGGCTAGCTTCTTGAAGGATGAAGAACCCCCTGAAGGTGAGCCCAATTATCCCAGCTGAGACCATCCTAAGCCAACCTGTAGCCAACTCACCACCAAATGTGTAAGAAAGCCCAGCCAAGTTCAGTAGAACTGCCCAATTGACCCGTAGACCCATAGCTAAGGTTTGAAGAGCTTTGTTGAGTAGCAGTAGCTAACTGATACAGAGTGTTAGTGCAATTATGAAGAATGTGCCCAGTGCCAAAAGGATGCATAGCCGCTGAAAAGGCAGCACAGGAGAAAAAAACCCACAAGGAAAACCTAATAATAGGCAACTATGTGACATACACTATGCTAAGTAATATATTACCACCATTCTCTACAAATAAAGCTTTTATATACCAGAGAGGCCAAGTAACTTGTCATGGTCACATAGCTTGTAAAGTGGTAGACCCAAGACTTGAACCTAGGACTGTGTGTCTCTAGAGGGTAAGGTTTTGCTATGCTTACCACAAGGGAAAGAAAAAAAAGCAACAAGATAGTGAGAGAATTCTAATTATGGATTCCGTGGCTCCAGAATTGAAATTGTTTAACTGTTCATTTACGTATTCATTCATTCATCTATATATTCTGTATGTGAAACCTGGGTTCTTGATGCTCATTTCAGACTATTCAAAACCCGCTAAATGACGAAAGGGTCATCAGTATGGGTAAGAGTAAGGTGTCCAGAGTAAGATGTCCCCATAATCATTTGAACTGAACAGTGAAGTTGGAAGTGGCAGGAGAGCAAGTAGAAAAACATTCAAGGCCGGGCACAGTGGCTCAGCCTGTCATCCCGCACTTTGGGAGGCCAAGGCGAGTGGATTGCCTGAGGCCTCAGGTTCAAGACCAGCCCAGGCAATTAGTGAGACCTTAACTCTACAATAAATCAAAAAATTAGCCAGGCGTGGTAGCGCCTGTAGTTCCTGCTACTTGGAAGGCTGAGGTGGAAGGATTGCCAGAGCCCAGCAGGTCAAGGCTGGGGTGGCCACGAGCATGCCAGTGCACTCCAGCCTGGGCAACAGAGTGAGACTCCAACTCAAAAAAATAAAAAATAAAAAACATTCAGAAGATGATTGTTAAGTTAAACTGATTTCAAACTCCCAAGTACCCACATCAGCCCACCTCACCCACTTGCCAGGTTTACAGCAAAGACCCAGAGAGAGGGAACAACTTTGACCTGCATCTGCCTGCAGGCAACCCTTCTGCAAACACATCAGTGTGTACACAACCTGATCTACACTTCCTGCTGCCCTGCCCCTTTCTTTTCTCCCTGCTCCTGCTGTTAGAACACCAGTACCTGGGGAGGAAGTAGGATTGGCCATCTGGACTCATTCCCAAGAGCTGGCCGGTTCCTGCCCTGATCTTTCTCCTTGAACAAAGAGAAATGCCCACAACAGCATTTAGAGTTCTCTGGTGGAAAGGAATAGATACAGGCTGGTGGTGGTGATGTCTGCACTGTGTCCTGAAGGAGAACTTTGGGAGGCTGATGTGGGAGGACTACCTAAGGCCATGTGTTCGAGACCAGCCTGGGCAACATAGTGAGACCTCAATTCTACAAAAAATCAGAAAACTTAACTGGGTGTGGTGGCATGCACCCATAATCCCAGCTACTCGGGAGGCTGAGGTGGAAGGATAACCTGAGTCCAGGAAGTCGAGGCTGCAACAAGCTGTGATCAGGTCACTGCACTCCAGCCTGGGCAACAGAGTGAGACCCTGACTCAGAAGTAAATAAATTAAATTATTATGCACTCAAATTATAGGAATTTAAATTATTATAAGTTATGCAGAAAGGTGGTTGGTAGAAGAGTCCAGGAGAGCTCACCAGACTGAGGAGAAAGCCAAAGGATAAGTCTGGGAAGGAACCACAAGCACAGCAACTCTGGGGATCTCAGTTGCAGGAAACGGTGAAATGACTCTGGGTGTTTCTGTCAGAATAAACTATAACCCAATTAGGTTTTTTTGTTGTGTCTGTGCTAGATTCCATTCAGACAGAAAAAGTGAGCAATTGGTTTACTGGCCTTACCTGGGTCACATACCTTTGATTAGGTCATGCCCTTTGGCTAGAAGAGGGCAGGAACCTGATGCCCCTGGAAGACGGTGACAGTCGAACTGGAACACTCCCCAAAGGAAATGGGATGTTCTTGCTAGATGCCTCCTGAGCATGTGCCCTTCGTATCTCTTCAACAAAGGGGTGCAAGACATAACCTAGCCGGAGGGTCTCCCCAAGGAAGTGATGTCTGCACCGAGTCCTGAAAGATAAGAAGATAGCTGGGTTTAAGGATGAGTGTGAAAGAACGCTGAACAAAGTGGGAGCGGCACGAGCAAAGGGGAAGGGAAAAGTTTTGTGCCACCTTCTGAATCGCCCTCCCCATATCCAATCCAGACCCTTCACGATGGGCACTCACTGGTAGCTTGCCATCCAGCATTCATCACCCTTCTTCTTGTTTTTTCTTTCTTTCTTTCTTTTTTTTTTTTTTTTTTGATTTATTGTAGAGAAGAGGTCTCGCCAAGTTGCCAAGGCTGGTCTCGAACCTCAGGCAATCCACTCGCCTCAGCCTCTCAAAGTGCTGGGATTACAGGCAGAGCCACCGAGCCCAGCCATTCATCCCCCTCCTTCTGACAATACCCCCTGAGTTTCGCTTGCAGAGATTCCCCCCACTCTCGGTCCACCTTGCAGGGCTTAAGCAGAGCTGGACTTATCTGCCTGGCCACAATGATTGGCGGAGGGTGGTCATGTGTCCCAAGGTGGGCCAGTCAGGGTGAACCACAAGACTTTTGAGGAACACTGATTCCCGCTTTCCCCAACAGATTGAAAAAACCAGAGTAGTGTCAGGTCTGCAGTGGTTGAGGCCATTTTGCCATCATTTGGAGACTGAGAACAAAGTCAATACCTGGAGAAGGGCCCAGACCGGGATATGTGATGACATGATTGGAGCTGCTGGGTCAAGCTGTACTGAAAGGTAATAAAACTCCCCGACTTTCCAGTGACAGAAGCCAATAAATTCCTTTTGGCTTCACCAGGCTCTCCCCCACATCCCCACTAACCAGCTGGGAGGCAAGGCACAGGCTATCAAACCTGACTCCCCTCCTATTTTACTGATGAGAAAACTGAGGTCCAGAGAGATGGGGAGGTATTTAAAACCTCAAGATTGTAGCCACCAGGCCAAGAACTAAAGTCTAGGGAGTTTTCCACCCTATGTCAGTATCTCTCCAGGAGGACCCGTCCCCTTGGATGACGGAGTTAAGTATTAAAGCAGCTGCTAGAACCTTCTCTCCCCTCACAGCAGCCAAGACTGAGAAAACACTGTTGTTATTGTGGTCCCCTGGGATTTATCAGTCAAGCGACAGTTTTTGGTTTTGATTTTCCACAAACCTACTGTATTAACTTCCTAGAGCTGCTGTAACAAATTACCACAAACTTGGTAGCTTAAAAAAACAAAAATTTGTTTTCTCACAGTTCAGGAGGCCAGAAGGTGAAAATCAGGAGGTGGCAGCAGGGTCGGTTCCTCCTAGAGACTCTGAGGGAGAATCTTCCAGGCCTTTCTCCTAGCTTCTGGTGTTGCCAACAATCCTGGGCATTTCTTGGCTTGCAGCTGTATCACTCCCGTTTCTATCTTCTGCCTCCATCTCCACAGGGCCTTCCCACCATGTGTGTCCCCTCTGTGTCTCTGCGTCTCCAAATCTACCTCTCCATATAGGACACCAGTCATAGAATTTAGGGCCCAGCTTAATCCAGTATGAACCCATTTTCACTTAACTAATTACAGCTTAAACCCTATTTCCAAGTGAGGTCACATTCTGGGGTTTCAGGGGTGAATTGTGGGGATACTATTCAACCCAGTCCACCCCTCTACGTGCCAACTATCATGTTCCACACCACGGGAGATACCAAAGACATATTGGAATGGAGTGGTGTGTTTAATAATAACACAAGCCCCACGCTCACACTCATTGAACGCACATTTCCTGAGCACCTACTGTGTGTAAGGCACTGTGCTTGAGGCCAAAGGAACACTGATGCCTGTGACACAGCCCGGTGCTTAGAGAGCTCACACAGCTTGCAGTCTGACACGGCTCTGAGCAGTTAGGAGAGCTGTGTTCCAGTCCTGTCTTGCCCTTTTATAAACTGTGTGACCCTGAGAAACTTGTTCCTCTCTGGGCCTGTTTCCTTCTCTGTAATGCGACAGAGTTGGACAATCTCTAAGGTACTTTGAAGTTCTGATGATCTGAGACTTCTGTTAATGTATTTGAAATGCTCTATAAACTGTAAAGTGCTGTGCACGCAAGGAGAGGCAGAATAACATTAATACTTAAGTGAGTACATCAGACTGCGGTGGGTGCAAAGTCCCAGCCCTGCCACTTACAGGACCTGGGAGATCAAGTGGAAAATGAACTGGGAAGGAGCTGAGCTCAGGCAGTGGGACAAACTTCAGTTCAGAGTTAAACTGGCCTGGGTTCAAATCCAGCTCTCTCACCTCCTCACTGAGTGGCCTTGAGCCAGTGACAACACCTTTGGGTCTTGATTTCCGCATCTGTAAAATAAGGATTATAACTATAGACTCTACCTCACAGGGTTGTCGTGACATGTTGTATATAAAACACGTGGCATGAAGTGGACCACCAATACTGTTAGCTGTTAGTAAAACATCCTCCCGCAAGAGGGATGGACACTTAGTCACTTCCCGCAGATTAGCTACCAGTCTGGGCAAAACATGGCTCCTGCTCAGAAATCAACCAGATGTATATTACAGGAGTTTCGGGGAGTAACACTCTTACCGTTCTAGATCTCCAAAGAACCAAGAGGGTCTGTACCATCTGAAGCTACAGGCTTAAAGAAGCCACACTAGGAACTGAAGGTGACATCTCCCGTGAATGTTCGCTCTTTTCCAAGCCCCTGCATCTTTCCCACGCTCGCTGGAAGAATCCCTGGCCATGCGTGTCAAGCTCAGGATTTGTCCTTCCTCATGTTGGCTCTCCTGCTCCAGATGGCTGTCAGGCACGTGGGTAGGTCCTGCTTTTTTGAATTCTCCAACCCCCCTTCAGCTCACTAGCTTTCATTCACTCCTCAACAATTGAGCCCTCCTTAAGTTTTAAGGCCCAAACCTGGAAAGTAGCATACATCACCTGCTGCTGTGGACTAAAGGTACTCCCCCACCAAATGTAATATGTCGAAATGAAACTCTAATCTCCAATGCGATGGATGGATATTTGGAAGTGGGTCTTCGGAAGGTAATTAGGTCGTGAGGGTAGAGCCCCCATGGTGAGATTAGTGCCCTTATAAAAAAGACGATATGAGAGCCTCCCTCCATCCAATTCTCTCTTTGCCACATGAGAATACAGCGAGAAGACAACCACCTACAAGTCGGAAAGCAAGCCCTCACCAGATACCAGATCTACCTGCACCTTGATTTTGGACTTCCCAGCCTCTAGACTGAGAAATAAATGTCTGTAGTTCAAGCCGCCCCATCTATGGTCTTTTTATAGCAACCTGAACTGAGACATCCCCCTTCACTCTCCACTAAGTCACATGGTTTGTCTACCTACAAGGATGACTAGGAAGTGTGGTCTTTGGCAGGGCGGCCATGGGACTAGCTATGATCCAATTATTTCGGGTGCACTGGAGAATACATGTTGACAAACAATTAGGGGTGTCCATCCCATAGGGAAGGCTCCCGAGTCTTTGTTGAACTCAAAGGGAGAGATAGTCCACATCTTTGTTTCTCAGGCCTTATAGGTGCAAATCCACTGTCCCTCACACCTGGGAGGTTGGTTGTGTTCACTGCAACTGTCAGAAATGATCTCTGCAGACATGACCAGTGGCTCCCACCCAAGGCTGGAAATTGAGACTATGCATAAAGGGACCCACTCACTGGCTTATTGCAGTCCTTCACCTGTCACATGGACGATCTTATGTTCCACCTCACACCAAATTCTCACGCTGGGCAATTACTCTTGGCAAGGCCTAAAGCTTTACCCTTTATGGATGGTTTAAACAATGGATATTCCTTAAGCAAAATCCAAAAGCAGACAAATAGTTTATGCAAAGTACACAACTCCTGAGGTCTTAGATCCCTAAGAAACATCTCCACCACCCCTCTCCTCTCCCTCATAAGGAATAAAAAGGATTAGCGTTTGATAAATGTGCTGTACAACCGAAATCCAAGGGAGTGACACCAATGGTGGAATTTCAGGTACAACACAAGGGGAGAGATGAGAGACAGGGGTGTACCTTGGCCTCCATGGAGAGCCCAAACTGTCCCCCACACACCAGGTGCTGACTGCCCTGGGTCTCTCCCAACAAAGGGCATCTGGCCTATATACAGTAAATATCTCTTCCTTCAGGGCTCAAGGTGGCAGCACTGTTATCAGATAAATTAATTCCTGTTAATGTGTCAAGGGAAAGGGCCTTTCAGGTCACCAGCACCTCTCAGAGACGTTTGTCCTGTTTATCATTAAATTATGTGTGTGGGAAACACCACGCCTAAGAGCTTTTATCTGACAGGCCCAGTCAGGCACTCCTCTTACTAAACCGAAACCCAGTCTTCAAACCCAGAAGGAGACTCTCTGGGTAGAATTCAGGAGACCCACTCAGTCCCTGTAGGTCTTTCCTGCCCCAAAGGGATATTTTGGTCCCAAAGGTGACAGGATGGTATCCTCCAGGAGGAGACCAGCCCATAACTAGGAAGCAGGAAGTCCTATCCTTGGAGGAGAAAGTGGAGAATGCAAGTATCCCAGAGCAAGGGCCATGGGGCTGATGCATGCATGAGGAGAAGGCCTGGGCCAGAGCTCACTGGGTGGCGTTTGAAACTGCAGGGGCTGCTGGACAGTGCTTATGTCCCTGCAGCCCTCCCATGTCCCTACAGCCAGCCAAGGGCTGTGTCAAGCTCAGATGGGAGGCTTGTGCAATTAGCATATGAGACTTGAAATACCACATAGGTTTTATTTGTCATTAAATTTTCAAATGTACACAAAAGTAAGGAAATTCTTATATGAATCCCCATGCACCTATGCCTAACTTTAATAATTATCAGCATGCTGTTTATCTGGTTTCATCTAACAAACTTTTTAAAAATTTTTCTTGATCAGTATTCTGATTTTAAAGCAAATCCCAGACATGGTATTATCTCACCTGTAAATTAAATGGCACTCATTAAATGGTGTTTGAAATATTGCAAACATGACGGTCCTTACGTCCAACGATACCAGCTACAGTTTGAACCAGAAGGTTGGGACCTACACGAGTCTAGCCCAGTCCCTCAGTTTTACAGTGAAGAGAACTCAGGCCCTGTGGAAGAAGTGGCCTGTCCTACGCAGGTAAGAGCAGGAACTAGAGACAGTCGGTCCTCCTGGCTGCCTGGTGAGTGGCGGACCCTATGCTAGACTTCCCAGGACGAGTCCCTGGAAGCGAGGGGGGGTGTAGGGGG
>CAUYQG010298075.1:0-13023 GCA_963574415.1 Tarsius wallacei
TTAATTCTGCCTTTTTCATACAAAAGATCAGAGTGAGGTGAGTGTTGTCTTCCTTTGCCGTCTCCTTTTGATGCCCAAGGCTTTAAAGTGATTTAGGGCCACACGTGGTGGCTCATGCCTGTTATCAAAACACTTTGGGAGGTGGAGACAAGAGGATTGCCTGAGTCCTGGGTTTTTGAGTCCAGCCTAAGCAAATTCGCAAGGCCTCGTCCCTATAATAAATTAATAAATAAATAAATAAATAAATAAATAGGTGTGGTGATGCTCGCCTGTGATTCCAGCTACTTGGAAGGCTGAGGCAGAAGGATTGCCCAAGCCCAGCAGGTCAAGGCTGTGGTGGCTGTGAGTGTGCCACTGCTCTCCAGCCTGGGTGGCAGAGTGAGACTTTTATTCAAAAGAAAAAAAAAAAAACAGCGATTTTGGGATCAGGCAAGTAACACAGGAGAGAGTAGTGGGAAATCTTGTAAACTATGAATAGGTAAAATGTGCAACTGTTTTTTAGAACATTTTAGCCCTTTGGAGAATGAAGGGGCATATTATAGCCAGTCTTAATTTTATAAGATAAAATAAATCTGTATAGGTTAAAAATATATAAAAATCTCAACATTTAAACATTAATATATTTTTAAAAACACTTTGAGATCTAAACAACATGCTGAATTCAGTGACTGAGAAGTCAATTAGTAGTATCTGCTGTAAATTTGTACCTGTATCTACCTCCATCCCCTCACAGAATATTGATTAGCAAAAACAACAACAACAACAAAACACCTTACTGATTAAATGCCTTCTCATTAACAGGTGAATGGTTTGTCCCTAGGTAGAAAACTACCTAAAATTCTAGGGTTATAATGAAAGGGAAGCCAATAAATAACACAAATGGCTAACATTCACTTAGTAATTTTGTCAGGCACCACCATGCAAAGATACTTCCCTACCTTATCTATAAATCTTAAAAATTATGAAACCAAAACATTAAATGGCTTTCGGAAGGATATATGGCTAGTAAGTAGCAGGGTTGGATTTTGAATAAAATTAATCTCATTCTAAGCCTCAGATGTATAACGACTAGACAATATTGCCTCAAAGAAGCACAACTACATGCATCAACATGGCTAAGTTTCTAAAACTAATATTGAGTAAAAGAAAAGTCATAGATGGATGCATGCAATATAATTTTATTATACAAATTACAAAAATAGGCAAACATTAAATCTCTAAGAGATTTAAGTTTCCAATTTCTATAGTATTTTTGCCAAGTTATTTTATGTAATATAGTCTCTATTCTGAACTTAACAATTTTTTTTATTAGATTATATACTGTTTTCCTGATAAGGGCTTTCCCTAACCCTAGCACCTATGGTACTAAGGAGTTGCTTTTTTATAATCAAAGGCTAGAGTTGTGGGATAGTGAGTGAGTTTAACTATGGAAGGGGCTTGAAGGACTTCAAATCCAACAGTTTTAGTCTGGAGACTTCCAATCCGCCATTTTACTCAGTAGACATCCAAATTTATGATGTCATTAGAGTTAGAGTCCTAAACTCATAAGCCTCTCTCTTTTGCTGCTTCTTTTTTGTAGGCAAAGTTTTGTTAGTAGCTAGTAGTAGCTAGTGTTGGCTTGATTTTGCTTATAAGTAATTAGTTCTGATCACACTCTACTTTTCAATTTTTGATTTTTCCAGCAAGTGAAATATGGGACAAATATTTGACATTTCTTTTGTGGGAGAACATATTTTTCCATATGCATTTTTGTAATTGTTTTGAAGTTTAACATTTAAAAAACAGCATATATCACATATATGAATGTTTTAAAGGAGAGTTAAAACGTTCCAAAGCATAGATATGTGTTTACCACCCAGATTAAGCACTGGAAATTATAAGTATGTACTTAGAATCCCCATTTATGCTTAAATACTTGCATTCTCCTTTCTATCGATTATCACCTACTCATTCCTCAAGAGATCAGCATTATCATGACCTTTGTTATAATTACTAGCTCACTCTTTATAGATTTATGTTTCATGAGTATATAATATATTATTAATTTTTGCCTACTTATTAGGAAAAACAAAGGCAAATTATGTGGCAAACGTTCATCTATGACTTCCCTTTTACTCAATAGTAGTTTTGGAGATTTAACCAGGTGGAGGCATGTATTTGTACTTAATTCATCTTCATTGAAGTATAACATTCCATTGTATGTCTCCATTTATCCATTGTATTCTAAATGGATTTTTGGTTTGCTTTCATTACTTTACTATTATGAGCAATACTTTCAGGAATACACACATATGTATATACATAAACATACTCATATATGTATGTATGTGTTTATATATGTACAAGTGTAAGAATTTCTGTAGGTTATAGTATTGTCAACTCTTCTAGATAATGACATTCACATGGTAGATGGGACAATTTATTCTCATCAACCATAAATAAGGTTTTTTTTTCTGTAGATTTTCATCTGTACTAGATATTTGCCTATTTAGTGGATGTGAAATGATGTCTTATTTTGATTTTAGAGTTTTCCTTGGTTAATAATAAATTTAAAGAAAGTTTCTAAAACACTAGTTGAGAACTACTGTCTTCTACCTAAATTGTATGGTTTAGAAACAAGGACCTCACTTGCTTTTTATTTATCTATATGTCTTCACTTTTGTTAATGAAAGATAGTTGTGTTGGATATAGAATCCTAGACTGAAATTATTTTCATTTAGTATATTTAAGAGCATATTTTCACTTTTCTCATCTTCCTTTTTTTGCTATTTTCAAGTTAGTACTTACTGTATTGTTGTTTCTTTGCCCACAGTCCATTCTTTTATCTGAGCTTTTTTTTTTAAAGATGTGTTCTCAGAGGATTTCTTATTATTATTTATATTTTTTTAGTTTACTTTTTATTTTTATTTTCTGTTTTTTGTTTTTGTTTTTGTTTGTTTGTTTGTGTTTTGAGTCGGAGTCTCACTCTGTTGCCCAGGTTGGAGTGTAGTGGTACGCTCACAGTCACTGCAGCCTCAACCTGCTGGGTTCAGGCGATCCTTCTGGTTTAGCCTTCCGCAGATGCATGCCACCATGCCTGGCTAATTTTTTGATTTATTGTAGAGATGACATCTTGCCATGTTTCCCAGGCTTGTCTTGAGCTCTGAGTTCAATCCTCTTGCTTCCACCTCCCAAAGTGCTAGGATTCAGGCATGAGCCAACATGTCTGGCTTATCTGAGCTTTTGATGATTGTATCCTTATTTATGCTGTACATTTTTATTAAGCTGTGTACAGCATGCATTAATTTTTTTATACTTCTCAAGTTTTTTGAGCTTTCTAAATTTAATTTTCTATCCGAAATTCTGAAAATGTACTGACCAATTACCTTTAAATATTCTCTTCTAAGTCCTCTCTATGACCCAATTCTAGAACTTCAATTATTCACACATTATAATTTATTAATCATTTCTCATGTTCTCCGATCTTTATTTTTAAATAATTAAAAATATTTTCCATTTCTTCGCTTCCTCTTCTGTATTCTGAAGAATTTGATTACATCTGTTTTCTCATTCACTGTGTTATCCATTGGTTAATGTATTGTTTTAATTAAAATTACCATTTTTTATAAAATTCTTAATTTTTGTTTAGTTATTTAAATCTTTTTTGTTTGTTTGTTTTTAATAGTATTCTGATCCCTGCTCATATTTTCAAACTTTAAAAAACATTTGAAATTTATTAAATGATTCATTTCTTATTTCTAATAATGCCAATATCTGTGGTATTAAATACTCAATGTGCGGTTGGCGTATGTTTACTTTTCTGTATTATGGTGAATTATTCCCTTGCCTATTTTGTGAATCCTGATCATGAGCTGCTCAGTTTCCTTCGACTTTGTCTGCATCAATGTGAAGTGTCTTTAGAAATTTTTTGCATTTGTTTCCATGATCACTTGAGTGTACTTCCTACCTGGGACCATTTTAAATTCTAATCTAGGATTGAAGTTGTTAGATTCCACTATTAGTGTAAATTCACAGTGCAAGCTCATAGTTTAGTTGACTTTTTTTTTTTTTTTGGAGAGATTGTTTTCCTTCCACTTAGCACCAAGATTTAAGCCTGAAGTAGGTTGAAGCAACCTAAGCACCTCAGGTGCAAAATGTAAGAACTCACTGGAAGGATTCTGAGACAAGCGTCTCCTTAAAGGGTGTCTTGTCTTCACCTTGATCTTTATGCAAACAAGTCATTCTAATGTCCCTTCTGAGAAGCATAAGTAAACTTTAGGCTTTATCTTCTACTCTCTATGGCCCATGCAATTATTAAAACAAAAATGCAAAGTTTTCAAAGTTACCTATGAACCTCTAGATGTAAGCCTGCTTTTAGCAGTTGCTTATTGTTCAAGGTTACTAGTGTCGCTTGACTTTTGGCTCTATGTATACTTCCCTTTATGACAACTTGGTATTGGTTTTAAAATATTATTTTCACTGACATTTTAGTCATTTCATTAGAGTTGCCATCCAGGCTATCTAGCATGCCATACTTGCAGCAATGAAAATCACATTTTCCTCCATAAAAATTGCTTATAATTATATTTTTAAAATCATTCTTATAGTATTGAAGATTAGTATTACCATATACTTATATGGTTAGAAAAATGTGAAATTTTTACATTAAAATAAACATGCTGAACACTTACTCTGTTTTGTATTTTTTTAATAATAGGCTAACAAACAAAATCAGTGTCTATATGAATGACTAAATCTGTTACAAAAAAATAGCCTTAAAAGGAACAAGGTGGGTATAAAAATCAGTCAGCTCTTTGATTAGCAAAAACAATTCCTCTATTCTCCCTTTCAGAAGTATTTATATGAATTGAAAAGTGTACTTGCTAACCAAAATGAATATTTACTTGAAAAAACATGTTGAAGGGTTATACTTGAGCCTGGACCAACTCTACATACACTAAATTTGGGGGCCACATCGTTTACATCCTCATGCCTGTTTTATCACTCCAGCATTAAATTAGCTCTGGTGAGTTTCTGAATGAGTGATGAAGCTTTTTGAAGTAAATAATTTCCTCCATTTTGGACATTATACGATTTTGCCAGTGAGAAGTTGTGTTCTAATGATCATCTAACTATGGACTAACAAATCTTATTTTACGATGTGGTTCTTGAATGATCTATGTACTGATATTTAAAAGAAGCTGATATTTCAGGCATGGGAAATCCAGTAACAGTAACACTGTAAAATCCGATGATTTATTCACCATGGTGACAGTTTATAGGGTCTAAATAGTTCCCTGGGATTCAGTAAGTATTAACATAACTTCAAATTTTACTAACCCATCAAAAAAACATTGGCACTAAGAAAATATATTTTATTATTTGTCTAAATACAATATATGCACGCATCTTGCATTTTGTGTTTACTGTAGCTATTTTCTGTGTGTGTGTGTGTTTACATGTGTATGCATGTGTTTGTTTTACTTATGTAGTAACCTTCTGTGTTTCCTTTAAAGAAAGTGGCATGAGTGTTATGATCATTAAAGGTTTCTCTGAACCAAAACCTTAGGCACAAACCTTGCAAAAGGCCCTTACTCCCCAGATTGTAAATAAGTTAGATCTGGTCCCAATGAAGAATCAACAAGGTTCATCCTGTGGCCTGTTTCACTAGGGCAAAGAACAGGTGCAAGGCCTGCATTTATGACTGTTTGGTGCCTTGTTATTATTTTTATGAATAGTCAGTGTATCAAGAACTCTACAGGGATCCAAGCCTTTCCTTGAGCCCAATCAAAGGATTAGTGTGATTTGGGCAGAGATTGAATCTGTGTGGAAAATTGTCCATGCTGAGTTCTATTAGAAGGTGCTGCTGAGTGAGATTCGTTACTAATCACAAGGCAAAATTACAGTCTCTAGAAATGAGAAATCAGTAAACAAAATAATAGAAGTCATTTTAATTATTAAATGACAGTGTTACAAATTATATGCCATTTATCAGTGCCGTAATGAAATACAATAAATAGAAAAAATCCATATGGTCTATTCACTATAATTTAATTTTGCATAATGTATTATTTTAATGATTTTTAAAATTGTGACTAATTATCAAGTTGATAATTCCCTTTAGCAACAAGTGTCTATATTTTGTTACAGGTGTACCATTTTTATTAACCGGTACATTATGTTGACTGAAGAACACTGAAAACTCTGAAAGGTCTTCTTTACACAGTCCAAATTATCAGTGCCTAATGACGCTAAATGATGAATTGCTCCAATTTTAATAGAACAATCAGGGCCCAGTGCTTCCATTATCCTTCCCTGCGCACTTACCGTCCATGCTATTGTTGTGGTGATTAGCCCACATTATTTGTAAAGACTTTGTAAATTGTAAGTCAGATATAACAGGTGATTCTTCCTTGTTATTTGAAAACCAAACATGTTTGATAATTTTTCAAATTTGCAGAAACTATCAAAATGCCAATACCATTTTACTAAAAACAACGAACTGCTCTACTCTGTAGAACTGAATGCAAAAAGAGGTTCCTTTTAAATATTTTTGAGAACTGGTCAAGAACTAGTGGTACCTGGTAATAGCTGTTTTGGTTAAATCTTCATGTGGAAAACGGTGTCTGTCTGCTTATCTGTCTGCTCATCTAATCTATTATCTTGTTAAACTCTTAAAATAAAACTTTTGACCATGTACATTAATTTTCAGGAAGTAGAATGCAATTATTAGTGCAAAATGACCTATTCATGTTTAATACTTGGTGCACTCTAGCTTTCTATGGTACACAGAAGAGGGTCATTAGGAACATAACCGTGTTTCTAAAGCTGCAATATTTAACCAAAACACTCCTTAAAATAAATATGCCCTATTTTCTTTTTAATATTCTAGTAAACACATATTAAATGCCTACAACATGCCAGACTAAAGTCATTTCTGCAAGAAGAAAATGGTCAATAATTACCCAGAAGTATACTCCACAGAAATCTTATTTTTCATTACAACTGGGTGATTCATTGTTCAAAAGATAATGCCAAAAAATGTTCCAACATTATGGCATTTTATTAGATAATCTAGGAGATTAATTTAGTTTCTTCTCACTGCAGGGTGTTTTAGGATGAATACTCAGTTAAAAGAAGAATGTTAAGGGGTAACTGAAGCACATTCTCAAAGCCTCCTTAAATATTACATTGCTTTATAAATCTAAGTCATCTACTTTTTTGGTGGGGATAATGTTGCAGTGATGTTACTTAGTGTGGACATATCTTGACAAGTAGATGTTTTTTTCCTTTTGTGTTTTTATATCTTAAAAAGACAACTTATGATTTTCCCATTTTCTTGCAAACTGTTAAGAAAGTTATGCTCAAAAGAGAACTGAATGTAATTACTGGACAAATGTTGTTTGTGGGGAAAAAAGCCCCCACAGGGTTCTTATCCCATTATTGATAATGTTGAAAGTAATTTTAGAGTTGTCTCAATATCTATCTAACTGAGGCAGAAAATGGAATTAATACTACCGATTTGCCAAACTCAGTCCGTTTTGCTTTCTTTTTATATAAGGAAGGAAAAAACATGCTACTGGCTAGAGAAATGATGCTTAAGATGATCCTTAGAGAAAAGAGAGATTTTTAAGTGAGAAATGTAATGGCAAACAAAACTCTGAGCGAAACAGGAGAAGGAGGAGGAAAGGTGATGTGAATATTGCAATTGTGTAGAAATTAAAACATGTAACTTGGACATGTAAACTCAAGTTAAACACATGGACAGTAAAACCCTGACAATGCCTAGAAATGTTGGCTTCTATTAGATTATAATAACAAATTTCATTTAGATTATTTTTATATTTTAAGTAATGTTTAAAATACTTTATAACTCTTACTGAAAACATGTACACAAATGATTTCAGACAAAGGTAGGATTATTTCATTTATTTCTTTTTCAAAAATTAACATTTTTACTAGTTTATTCCTTTTCCTGAGAAATTAGTTCCTCAAATAATTATTCTAAATGTAATTTTGAATATAGCATTGGCTGGTATTTTGTTTTTCCTTAATTAATGTCCAAAGAGTAGAGTCTTAAAGTTCTTCACTGCATTTTATACATATCTGAATATAATGCATGTGGTTATGTGTGAGCACATCTAAGAGCATTTTCCTCAAAAGGTCTTTTTTTCCCCAATCAATATCTGTCTTTTATAAAACTTCTTCTGAATTCTTCTTATAATACCTCAAAGAATTATTTAGGCAGTGTGATATTTTAATCACCAATGTTGTATGTTCTAAGGGGGTAAAAGGGCCCAGTAAACACTGATTTGGCCTTTATTATAGGCTACAGTGTTCTGAACACTGTATGTGAACTATCCATCAGGTCATTGCTATAACTATACTCATTTTGCAGAACTTGAGAGCTTAAATGTCCAGGGTCGTATTACTAGTAACTAGGAAAGGTGACATTTGAATTAGGACAGTCTGCTTTCACAGTAGGTATTATTTTGTTTTTATTTTATTATTTTCTTTATTTAAAGCATAGACTTATGGAGATATAATTGACATACAATAAAGTGAACATATTTAAAAGATACAAATTTTGACATGTGTATATATCTTGAGGATATTGCCACAATCAAAATAATATAAGTATTTGTCACTGCTGAGAGTTTCCAAGTACCTGGTTTTAATCCTTTCCTTCCACTCCTCACTAACTCTTCTGCCACCTTTATCCACGTGCTCTCTTTTGCTTTCTGTGACTATATAAGTGCTTTACTTTCTAAATTTTTTATATACGTGGAATCATACAGTATGTACTTTTGTCTTACTTCTTTCATTTAACATAATTATTTTGGGATTCATTCACGGTATTAACAGTTCTTTCTTTATACCGATGAGTAGTTTTTCATTGTACAAATTTTCTGATTATTCATTCTCTTGATGATGAATATTTGGTAGGTATCAATTTTTTGCTATTATAAATAAAGCTTCTATTAACATTTGCATACAGGTATTTGTTATGGACATGTACTTTTATTTCTTTTGAGCAAATAACTAGCAGTGGAGTTCAGTTGCTTGACAGGGGCATGCTTAACATTTTCAGACTCTGGCAAACTGCTTTTCAAAATTGTGGCATTTTACTTTCTCACCAACAGCATATCAAAGTTCCAGTTTCTTCACATTCTTGCCAACGCTAGATATAGTCAGTCTCTTTATGTTTAGCTATCTTAATAGATAAACAGTAATATATCATTTTGTTAACTTTTATTTTATAGTGAAAAATAATGCTGAGCCTTGATTTCACTAATTTTCTGCCAAGCATATCTTCTCATGGTGAAATGTTCAAATCTTTGCCCATTTTTATTTGTTTGTTTTCTTACTGTTGAGTTTTGAGAGTTTGTTATAGATACTTTATGTAGATTTTTATCAGATATATGATTTGTAAATATTTTTTCTCAGTCTATAATATTGATTTTTATTCTATTAACCCTATGTTGCAAAGAGTAGACATTTGGAATTTCTATCAATCCAATTTATCAGCTAATTATTGTATGTATTATGTTTTTGATTTCATATATAAGAAATCTTAGACTATTCCAAGGTCATAAGATTATTTGGTATGATTTTATAATTAGGTTTTAGAGCTGTAGGTTTTAAATTTTGGTCTAATACACATGTTGATTTATTGCATGGCGCAAATGGATATCCAATTACCGTAGCACTTTATGTTGAAAAAGCATCATTTTTTAGCAGCTGGTTTTTTTTTTTTTTTTTTTTTTGGTAGTACCACTGTAGAGCAATAGTTGTCAAACCTACACAACATAGCAAGACATTGTCTCTACATAAAATCAAAAAACTTAGCTAGGTGGCGTGGCACATACCTATAGTCCCAGCAACTCAAGAGGCTGAGGTAGAAGGATTGGATTGCCTGAACCTAGAAGACTTAGGCTGTGGTGAACAGTGACTGTGCCATTGCACTCCAGTCTGGAGGACAAAGGGGGACACCAAGTCAAAAAGAATTAAAAAAAAAAAAACAGTTGTCATATATTTCTAGTTTTCATTTATCTGTTTTTCTGCCTTTGCATTGATGCTGCACTATATTTATGTAGCTTTATGTAAATGTTTAAATTACATAGTGTTATTCTTTCCATTTTGTTTCTTTCTTTCAAGGTTGCCTTGTATGTTCTAGGACCTTTGTCTTTTCACATGAATTTTAGAATCAGCTAGCTATACACATATAAAAACAGTCCTCCTAAGATTTGACTGATATTGCATCAAATCTACAGATAAACCTAAGAAGAATTAACATATTAATAATATTGAGTATTCTAAGCTATAAGCATGGTATAACTCTTATTTATTTAGTTTCTTAATTTCTTTCTGCAATGTTTTGTTGTGTTTAATGTACAGGTTTTGTATGTGCTAGTTTTATCTCTAGGTATTTCATATGGTTTGAGATTACTGTTATGTTTTAAATTTTAATTTCTGATTTTTGTTGTTAGCATTTAGAAATACAATCGATTTTTTTATGTTGAACATGTAGCCTGAAACCTTACTAAACTCACAAAGTAATTTCTGTAGCTTTTTTATAAATTCTGTTACATTATCTACATATGCAAACATGCCATCTTCAAATAAAGACAGTTTTTACTTCTTTCATTTTAATTGAGATGCTTTTGTATCTTATATTTCTTGACTTATTCCATCAGCAAGTACCGTATCTTATTCCACCAGCCAGAACAATTCAATGTGAAACGGAAGTGTTGAGAATAGATATTACTGTTTTGTTCCTTGTTTTGATCTGATGGGCAAAATGTTCAGTTTTTCACCATTAGACATGACATTAGCTGTCGATTTTCAGAACAACACTATCAGGTGGCATAAATTTTCTTCTATTCCCAGTTTTCTGAGAATTTTTCTTAAAAAACAAGTTTTGGATTTTGTCTACAGATTTTTCTCTACTGAGATAATTAGACAAGTTTTGAAAAATTATCTTTCCATATAGTGAATTACATTGGTAAATTTTCCAAGGCTAAATTCACCTTCATTCCTAGAATAAACCCCAGTTGGTCATTATGCATTATATGTTTTTATTGTTTTAAATTTGCTAAAATTTTGCATAGGATTTTTGCATCATGTTTAGAAGTAGCTTCTTTCCTTCTTTCCTTTGTCTTCGGTATCAGAGGAATTCTGGCCTCTGTCAGTTCCCGCCTTTTCATTTCTCTCGAAAATTTTGTATAAAATCAATGCTATATGTTCATTAAATACATGGTAGAATTTAATAGTGAAGCAATCTGAGATTATAATTTTCTTGGTGAAAATAATTTTAACTACAAATGGAATTTCTTTAAAAGATATATGGCTATTTAAGCGTCTAGTTCTTAAATTAACATGGGTAGTTTTTTTTAAGGAATTGTTTTATTTCCTCTAAGTTATAAATGTACTGGCATAAAGTAATTTGTAGTACTCTTTATTATGCTTTTAATATATGTAGAATCTGTAGTGACATGATCTCTCTCATTCTTAATGTTGGTAATTTTTGTGATCTCTCATTTTTTCTTAAGTACGGCTTAAAATTAATCAATTATTATGATATTATTAAAAACTATCTTTTGGTTTCATTGACTTTCTCTGTTACTTTATTGTTTTCTTTTTCTTATTTTCTGCCACAATCTCTATTTCCTTTATTCTACTTTCTTAAAGTTTAATTTACTACTTTTTTTTAGTTTCTTAAGTTGAAAATTCAGTCATAAACTTGAAAACTTTTCTTTTTCTAATATAGAAGTGCTATAAAATTCCTTCTTAGCCTTATTTTACCAGCATCCCATACATTCTAGCATGTTGTGTTTTCACATTCACTTGGTTTAAAATACTTTCTAATACACTTTTTGGTTTTTCTTTGACCCTCAGGTTATTTAGAGTTGTTTTATTTCATCTCCTAATACTTGGAGATTTTCGGAGGATCCTCCAGTGATTTCTCTCTTTCTTTCTTTCTTTTTGTCTTTCTTTCTTTCTTTCTGTCTCTCTCTCTCTCTCTCTCTCTCTCTCTCTCTCTCTCTCTCTCTCTCTCTTTCTTTCTTTATTTTGAATTGCAGTCTCACTCAGTCGCCCACACTGGAGTGCAGTGGCCACTCCTGGCCACGGCAGCCTCGACCTGCTGGGCTCCGCTGATCCTTCCGCCTCCGCCTTCCAAGTAGCTGGAACTACAGGCGCGCGCTACCACGCCCGGCTAATTTTTGATTTTATTGTAGAGATGAGGTCTCACCAGGTTGCCCAGTCTCGAACCCACGGGCTCAGGCAATTCCCAAAGCGCAGGATTACAGGCTGAGCCACCGAGCCCGGCCCAGTGATTTATTTCTAATTTAATTCTATTGGGACCACAAAGTATATTTTGTATGACTTCAATCATTTAAAATGTGTTGAAACATATTTTTTGGCCCAGAATATTGTTTATCTTGGCAAAAGTTCCACGTGTCCTTAAAAGGAATGTGTTTTCTTCTGTTTGGTGTAATATTTTATAAATGTCTATTAGATTACACTGGTTAATAGTATTATTTTAGGTCTTCTATATTATCTGTATTCTATCTTTTTGTTCTATCAGAGAGGGTGCTGAAATCTTCACAACTATAATTGTGGGTCTATTTTCTCTCTTTTAAAAAAATATGTTTGGCCGGGCTCGGTGGCTCAGCCTGTAATCCCGCGCCTTTGGGAGGCTGAGGTGAGTGGATTGCCTGAGCCCGCGGGTTCGAGAACCGCCTGGGCAACTTGGCGAGACCTCGTCTCCACAACAAATCAAAAAATCAGCCGGGCGTGGCAGCGCGCGCCTGTAGTTCCAGCTACTTGGAAGGCTGAGCGGAAGGATCGCTGGAGCCCAGCAGGTCGAGGCTGCGGTGGCCGGGAGCGGCCGCTGCACTCCAGTCTGGGCGACAGAGTGAGACTCCAACTCAAAAAAAAAAAAAAAAAATATATATATATATATATATATATGTTTGAATGCTCTCTTTACATTGCATTCAATTTTAAGTTTTTTATGTCCTCTTTAAAAAATGGTGATTT
>CAUYQG010298082.1:0-16649 GCA_963574415.1 Tarsius wallacei
CAGCTACTCGGAAGGCTGAGGCGGAAGGATCGCCTGAGCCCAGCAGGTCGAGGCTGCGGTTGCCGGAAGTGGCCACTGCGCTCCAATCTGGGCGACAGAGTGAGACTCCAACTCAAAAACAAACAAACAAACAAACAAAAATCCTTAACAAATAGGCTATACTAAAGCAGGCAATGGGGTTGATTTGAGCCCATAGGGCATCTACTGACCCCTGCCTTCAAGTATACCTTAATTAGTAACATGAACACTTTCTTCAAATGAATACTCATATAATTAATAAATCATCATCGTCATCTAACACAGTGGCCTTTTTTGAAGTTCAGATACAGTAGATAAGTGATTAATAACATGTGCTTTGAAATCATACCAATCTGGGTACAATGCTTGACCTCACTCCTTTCTGTGTAACTACAGGAACATCACTTAAATCCCTCAGTCTTAATTTTCTCATCTGTAACATATGATAATACGAGTATCCCTTCAAGGCCATTTTGAAGATTTATGGAGATAATATTAATATGGTGTCTAGCACATAGTTGGCAATAAATATTAGCTAAAATTTTTATGTTATGTTTCAAATAATTTATTTTAGGTATATAAGATAAGGGCTATTATCAGCCCCACTACTATTGTTCCATATTGAGGAAATTGAGGCAGAGGTCAAGGTACTTACCCAATATCTATGATGGTGCTACAGTCAAAAGTCAGTTCTCTTATCTCATTAATTCACTTAGTGGTTATTTATTATGTATGTATGTATGTCCATGGTAAGTAGAATTCTAAGATGACTCTGAGAGACCTGTCAGTGTATACATACCCTTTGTAATGCCCTCTGCTTGAGTGTGGGTTTGGGTGGATCTCTGAATACCAGGGATAGTAACTCACTTGAATATGCTACATCATATGGCAAAGGTAATGGGGTAGTCATTCCCACAATTATGTTACCTTATGTAACACTCAATAATAGAAGACTGGAGAAAGACACTTTAGTTGACTTTGAAGATATGAACCGCCATCTAGTGAGAGGGCAGAGGGATAGGACTTGAAGGCAGCTTTTATGAGCTAAGAGTAACCTCTATCAGACAGCCAGCAAGAAAACAAAGGCCAAAGTCCCACAACTGCAAAGAACTGAATTCTGCTAATAACCTGGATAAACTTGGAAGAGGACTTCAAGCTCCAAGTAATAATGCAGTCCAGGCAACATGCTGATTTCAGTTTGTGAGTACTGAGCAGAGAACCCACCTATTCTGTGTCTGGACTTCTACCCTGAAAAAACTCTGAGATTATACATGCATGTTTTAAGAAGCAGTTAAATTTGTGATAATTTGCTACACAGCAAATAAAAATCTAATGCAATGTACCAGATAGTTGCCTAAATGTTAGTAAAACAGTGAAGAAAATAGACTTGGTTCTTGTCCTCTTGGATTTATGGTTTAGAGAACAAAGGGGACATTTTCTTTAAAAAAAATGTATTTTATTTTAAAGATGTAAGGTCCAATTGAGGATTAGGTATAAAAGTGCGCATGGTACAGGCAAAATTTGGGCCTCCCTTTAGACCTCATTTTGCATGGATTGAGATCAGGTAGCCTTATTCACGTTGAGTTCCTCCCCCACCAACACAGCAGTATCCTGTTACTCCCAATTCCTTTCTTATAGTATTGTGTTAAATGTTCAGGGTCCAATTATGAGTGAGAAAATGTGATAGTCTGTTTTTTTTTTCTGTGAGAGATCACTGAGTATGATAGACTCTAAATCCATCCAAGTTGATGCAAAGTCCATGTGTTTGTCCTTCTTTATGGTTGTATAATATTCCATTGTATATATGTAGCACTTTTTTTTATTCAGTTCAGTTTTGAAGGGCAGCACAATTGGATCCATGTTTTTGCTATTGTGAATAGTGCTGCAATAAACATGTGTGCAGGTATCTTTTTTGTAGAGTGTTTTGAGTTCCTCTGAGTATACTCCCAGTAGGGGTATTGCTGGGTCATATGGAAGTTCAATTTCTATTTCTTTTAGAAATCGCCACACTGTTTTTTGTAGAAGTTGAACTAGTTTGCATTCCCACCAGTAGTGTAGAAGCATCCCCTTTCCTCTGCATCCTCACCAGCATCTGTTGTTGTTTGTTTTATTAATTAAGGCCTTTTTTATTGGGGTTAGGTGGTAACTCAATGTGGGTTTGATTTGCTTTTCTCTGATGATTAGTGAGGCTGAGCACTTTTTCATGTGTCCGTTGTATGCCCGTATATCTTCTTTGGAGAAGTGTCTCCTCATGTCTTTTGCCCATTTTGTAATGGGGCTGTTTATTTTTTTTCCTTTCAACGTGTTTGAGTTCCTTGTAGATCCTGGATGTTAGGCTTTATCAGATACACAGTTGGCAAACACTTTTTCCCATTCTGTGGGCTGTATCCCTGCTCTCTTGGTGGTTTATTTTGCTTTGCAGAAGCTTTTCAGTTTGATGAGGTCCCACTTGTCTATCTTGTCTTTTATAGTGTGGACACCTGGGGTTTTGATCAGGAATTGGTTGCTTACTCCAATTTCTGTAAGGATGTCTCCATTTTAAGATTCTTGTAGTTTGAGGTTTTACATTTAGATCTTTGGTCCATTTAGAGTTGACTTTGGTATATGGTGATAGGTAGGAGTCCTGTTCAATTTTCTGCATGTGGTCAGCCAATTTTTCCAGCACCATTTATTGAATAGGTTCTCCTCTACCCAGTGGTTGTTGGTAAAGACTTTGTCGAAGAAGAGTTGGTTGAGGAATTGTGGTTTTGTTTCTAGAACCTCTATTCTGTTCCATTTGTCCATATACCTGTTCTTGTACCAATACCAGGCTGTTTTGATTATTGTAGACTTAAAGTTTAAAGTCTGGAAGTGTGATACCTCTTACTTTGTTTCTTTTGCTGAGGATTGTTTTGTCTATTCATGGTCATTTATGTTTCCATATAAATTTCTATATTGTCATTTTCAGGTCTGAGAAGAATGATGTTGGTAATTTAATAGGTATTGTGCTGAATCTGTAGATTTCCTTGGCTAGGATGGACATCTTAACAATGTTGATTCTTCTTATTCATGAACATGAAATATTTTTCCATTTGTTTGTGTTTTCTTGCATTCTTTGGGCAGTGTTTTGTTGTTTTCATTGTAAAGGTTTTTCACTTCTCTGGTTAGGAAGACACCAAGGTATTTCACTTTTTGGTGGCAATTGTGAATGGGATTGTGCTTTTTATTTGGTTCTCTGTCTGTTTTTTGTTGGTGTATAAGAATGTGACTGTTTTTGCACATATATTTTGCACCTTGAGACTTTGCCAAAGTCCTTTATCGGTGAAAGCAGGTTTTTGAAAGTTTCTCTTGGATTTTCAAAGTATAGGTATAGGATCATATCATCAGCAGAGAGGGACAACTTAATGTCTTCTTTTCCTATTTGGGTACCCCTGATTTCCTTCTCTTGTCTAATTTCTATTGCTAGGACTTCCAACACAATGTTGAACAGGAAGTGTGAGAGTGGGCAGCCTTGTTTTCTTCTGGTTTTCAGGTAAATGCTTCCAGTTTCTGTTCACTTAGCAATATGCTGGTTGTGGGTTTATCGTAGATGGCACTTACTATTTTGAGGAATGTTCCTTCTATACCTAGCTGTTTGAAGGTTTTTTATCAAGAAGTGATGCTAGATTTTATCCAAAAATTTTTCTGCATCTAGTGATATAATCATGTGATTCTTGTTTTTACATCTGTTGATGTATTTAATTACATTTAAGATTTTGTGGGTGTTGAACCAGCCCTGCATCCCAGGGATGATGACTACTTGATCATGGTAGATGATTATTGAGATGCATTGTTGGATCTGATTAACTAGAATCTTGTTGAGAATTTTTGCATCTCTGTTCATTAGGGATATTGGTCTGTAGTTCTCTTTTTTTGTTGGATCTTTACCTAGTTTGGGTATCAGTGTGATGTTAGCTTCATAAAATGATTTGGGGTGAATTCTGTCTTTCTCACATGCATGGGATACTTTCAATAGGATTGATATCAGCTCCTCCTTTTTTATTTTGTAGAATTCTGCTGGAAATCCATCTGGTTCAGGGCTTTTTATTTATTTTTTTGGTAGTTTTCTTATGACAGAGTCAATTTCCTGGGTTGTTTTTGGTCTATTTGGTGTCTCAATGACTTCTTGTTTCAACCTTTGAAGGTTATGTGATATCCGAAAGTCCTCCATTTCATTTAGGTTATCAAGTTTGTTTCCATACAGGTGTGCATGGTAGTCTCTGATAATCTTTTGTATTTCTGTGGTGTCAGTTGTGATTTGATCATTTTCATTTCTGATTGTGTTTATGTGGGCTTTTTTTTTTTTCTCTTGGTTAGTCTGGCTAGGGGTACATTAATCTTGTTTATTCTTTCAAAGAACCAGATTTTTGTTTTGTGGATTTTTTTCTATGATATTTTTGTCTTCTATGCTCTATATTTGGGCTTTTAATTTGGTAATCTGGATTCTTCAGCTAAAGCTAAGGTTTTGGTGTTCTTGTCTTTCCTGCTCCGTTAGGTGATTTGTTAGGCTGTTAACTTGTGTTCTATCCATTTTCTTGAGGTGTGTTTGTAGAAATGTAAATTTCCCTCTTAGAACTGTTCTCATGGCATATCAGAAATTTTGATAAAATGTCTGTTTTCATTTGTTTTCGGGAATCTTTTAATTTCTGTTTTGATTTCTGTGTTGACCCAGGAGTTTTTCAGCATCATGCTGTTTAGTGTCAATTTCTTTGTGGATTTGGGGGTCTTGATATTCATTCTTACTCCACTCAGGTCTGAGAAGGTGCATGGAAGTATTTCAATCTTTTGAAATGTGTATATGTTTAATTTATGGCTAAGGATGTGCTCCATCTTAGAGTACCTTCCATGTGGTGATGAGTAGAATGTATATTCTGTGATTGTTGGGTGAAATGTTCTGTAAGGAACTATTAAATCTATTTGGTCAAGTGTCAAGCTGAGGTTCCTGATCTCTTTGTTGATTTTTTACCCTGATGATCTATCTGGGATTGTCAGTGGGGTATTTAAATCCCCAGTTATGACAGTGTTAGAGTCAATATCTTGTTTTAGTTTACTTAATAGTTGCTTTATAAACACTGGTGTTCCTGTGTTGGGTGCACATATGTTTAGGATGGGTATTTCTTGTTGATGGAATGAACCTTTTATCATTATGTAGTTTCTTTTTATATCTTTTTTACATTTTTGATAGCTTAAAAGTTGTTTTGTCTGATATTAATACTGTGTCTCCTTCCTTCTTTTGTGATCCATTCACCATGGCTGAATCAGGGTAGGGGATGTGGTGCCTGAGACTTGGCATTCATCCTGTCCCTCCAGAGTTTGTGTTTTTGGAATGTTCACTCTGGATCACAATCAATCCCTGATCAGTTAACCTGCCATCACAGAGATCAGGTCTGTCAGTCCATGGTGAGCAAGGTTGAGCACTTCCCTGCCCAGTTTTCAAGATGGTAGCAGAGGGCCTGTTTCTTCTTCTCTAGTGGGGCTCTGACTCTGGGTTCCCTTGCTGTGCTCCCTCTGCAGCCCTTGCTGCCAGTGTCTGGCCAAGCACTGCATTGGGGTGGTGAGGCAGAACCTGGAGCTGACAGCCACTTCGGGCAGCTTCTTCCAGGGAAGGGCTTTGCTGACTTTTAAAATATATCACTTGGCTTCTGCACCCTGAATACCACTAGAGTCCAAGCAGATCAGCTGCAGCACCAGCCGCTTCATCGGGAGACTGTTGGCCACTTGCTCCTGAGTCCCCACTCAATCAGTCACTCACAAACCCACTCACTCACAGACATGGACCAAAATTTTCCATATACTCCCTCACTCACACTGGGACTCATACAGTCTGACTGACTCTACTGCCATTTTCCTTGAAGTCTCCAGGGACATTTTCATGTAGTATGTTTTTATGATAGCAGTAGAAAGAAGTTGTCATGGGAGAAGAAGTAAAGTCATCTGAATGTCTCAAGCAGGGACAGGAAAAGATTTTTTAGAATAGGTTAAGTAAGCAAAATTTAGGAGCTTCAGCCAGGGCAATGTAAGGCCAGTGTGAGGGGAAGTGGAGAGAGTATTTCAGGCTGGGAAGCAGCAAGTACAAAGTTCTGGAGGTGGGCAAGGGCATGGTGTTTTCAATGAATTTCAAATCACTCACTGGCTAGAGGGGCTATGGTAAGAGATGAGGCTACAACAGTTCCCCAAATACCATGTCATGAAGGGTCTCAAATAGCACACCACAGAGTTTGTAATTTCTGCTGAGAGAAATTGGGAACCAGTGAATGGTTCTAAACAGTGGCGTGGCAGCTTCCTAGATGTCATCTTTGCACTCTGCATTTAAGGGAAGGGTAAAGTCAAAGAGACCTGTTCAGGGACAGAGCCACAATCCAGATGACATTCTGGTAGCTGAAACTGGGACCATGGCAGGTAGGGTGGAATAAAATTGTTCAGCACTTTTACATTTCTCCAACATGGGTATTGAGCTGCTTTAGCTTCTGACATGACTGATATGATGGTTTGTAAGGGCACAGCTAAAAATATAAAAACCCTTTCTCCCACCAAAAGCTTTTTAAAAGTAGGTTATATGACTAGAATGTCTAGACTGTGAGAACAAAATATTCAAGCAAGTGTCTTCCTTATCATCTCTGATGTAGGAAACAATATCTGTGGATTTCTATTGTTTTGCAACTGTTATTGTTTTTTCCATAGAAAGTACTGTCAGAAGAGTGGTCACTCACAGCTGTTTATTGATCCTTCCAGGGATTGAGAAATGATAAAATGTTCTGACCTTTTTAGCCTTATTGCATTTCTCTGGCATTTTGATGAAAAGCAATTAGCCACTTCTCTTTCTCCAGTAATAGCTGTTCCAAATTCAGAACAAGCTCCCTAATTAGAAGATCATAAGCCAGGATGGGAAAGCAAATGGTCACCTGGCAAGCCAGAGTAAGATAAATGTTGATGCTGTGTGCAGAGGCCACTGGACACCAGCTGAGAAGGGTCATCGAGAGAGTTTAAAGTAAATCCTGGCCTGTAAAATGGTATGGATGTCATAATAAATCTATTGTTTGTTTATAATTCTGTAAGAGCTGAAGTGCACAATAATTTGTTTATGGTAACAAAGGAGCTGGAAAAGTTTATATACTAAGTTGATTGATGAAAAATAATACCATGGATTTGATTATCCTGTCATTGAGAAAGATGTGGGGTGGATACAATCAGTTTTGGTTTATCTGAAGGTACAATACAGACACTTATTCTTATCCCCTAAATAGGATTTAGAGTGATTCTCTATAGCCCAGAATAAGGGAATTGTTGCAGCCTTGAGCTTCTTGTACAGCTATTTTGGTAAATGACAGAGGCGAAGCCTCCAACAAGCGTATCTAAAATAAAAGGTAGTTTGACAGCCAAGGAAGACTTTGATCATGTGATAAACGAGTCAATGGGAAGAAATCTTTAAGGTTAGAGAGCTATAGTTCTATCAATTATGTTACACTATAAATCAGGAGAATTGGAGAAAGAGCAAGAGGCCGCTTTTCAGCTTCCCGCCAGACGAATTTCTAGGAGACAACTTCAGCTGTGTTCCAGAACTCTGTCTGTGTCGCAGAAGAACTCTCAGTGAAGTATGTTAATGTAGAAAGAAATAAAATGGAAGTACTGACGTGTTTCCTCAATCTTCTATATAAAACAGTCTGCAGTGGGGAGATATTTCTGAACAAAATGAATAAGGATACTCAGTTAAAAAACCCTCTCTTGTTAAAGTCCATTCAAAACCCATGGCCAAACTTTCAGATATGTTTTATTGAACATTCCTCATATTGGTATCATACTCTTATGAAGGTTGACTGTGATGGACCTGAAATTCTAGAAGCAAGGTCTCTGTCACAAGGGACTATCTCTTTAACTAAATCCCTGTGGGTATTTTACTACTGAAATGAAAAGCTCAGCCAGTGGTTGACAAAGTAAACCTAAGAAAAATGATGGCACAGAGTCCTCTTTTTCTCACTCTTTCTGGAAGGGTGGTTTCATCAAGCCCAAACTTCAAAGTAAAGGAAATCTTTCAGGGACAATTCATCTTATGAGATTTCCTACACTCAGATTAATCTAGGTAAACACTCTATGAGCTTTTTCAATAGTGAACTTTAAACTGCTACAAAATAGTCCCTGGTTGTCTGAAATAGAGCACATTCCCTGAGATACTTGACTTTCACTAGCTTCACACATATCATTGGGAAGATTAGGAAGAAATCTGTTCTAAGATGCAGTAGAAAACATCTAGTGTCCACTCTTTGTGATGTTTATAAAAGTCAAAACTCCCCACCCAACCCATTCCCAGCCTTTGCTAGTATATTTTTCTTTATTAGGTTAAAAAAGATATCACAAAAAGTAAATTAACTGGTGGTAGGATTAATATAAAAAAAGGACTGAAATCTTCCAAAATGCTTTCATCTGCACCCAACAGATGGGCATCTCATGAAATCCAATCTTAAATTCCTATACTATACTGTTCTTCTAGAACCACTCATAATTGGATGTTCTTTGATAAATAGGAGATTAAAGGTATGAGGCTTTGTACTGGTTAGAAAAACATTTGGTTGGAAATTATGCAAAAAGCAACCATTGTGGCTTACAGAAATACATTTTCGTTTTTCTTTCATGATGTTCAGATGCAATGGTGGCACTGACTCAATGTCAGCACCAGCACTTTGTGATTCTCTAGACCTTTCCTTACCTCAGTAGATTACTTATACTAAATTGCTAAGACTATCATAACAAAATACCACAGACTGGGTGGTTTAAACAGTAGAGATTTATTTTCTCATGATTCTAGGTTCAGAAGTCTAAGATCAAGGTGTCAGCAGAGTTGACTCCTTCCGTGGTCTCTGTCCTAGACTTGCAGATGGCAATCTTTTTTCCAGTGTTGTCACATGATCTTCCCTCTGTGTTGAGGCTGTATCCTAATCTCTTCTTTTTATAAGGACACCAGTTATATTTACTAGGGTCCATCCTAATAGTTTTATTTTATTTTAATAACCTATTTAAAGACCCTATCTCTAATTATGACCATATTCTAAGGTATTATGAGTTAAGATGACAATATATGAATTTTAGGAGGACATATTTCATCCCCTAACATTGCTGAAGCTTGAACCAACGTGATCATGTTTAAGGAAAGATGAGAGACCATGCCACCTGGTTCTTCCCTGTTAGATGCCCTGCCCACTAGCAGCCTCACTGACTGGTACTGGGGCTGTGACCTTTCCTAGATACAAGGGAAGCTAGGAGGGAAGGAAGTAAGTTTGTTGTGATTAGTTTAGTTCAATCATCATCCATTGTCTGGAGTAGGGCACTTCATTTCCTCGAACAAAATCTAGTTTTCCTGACAATAAATTAGGTGGGAGGATGTATGCTGTATATGTAAATTAGAAAAATTTACTTCAAGGATAAAAAGAAATAGAGACTTGAAGCAGGGAAGTCTTCACTTTCTGAACATGTTAATTTCAGCCTAGTCCAGGGCTGGGGGAGCAGGAAGTAAAGTGGCACTGGTTTTTATGTTGTTTCCCTCCTTTCTCTACTCTGTCACCTCATCCCCTCCCAGGCCTTACCAGGTGCTCTGTGCCAGGAGATTCCTCTCATGTCCTTTGGTCAAAGCTTGCTCTCAGAAGAACATCTGCCATCAGCGTGGACTCCCTGCGGTATCCAGTTTGAATGAATTTAAGTCATTGAAATTCCCTTCTGAAGGAGATTTTCATTTTAAGCTTTACTTTATAATGAAAGGCTTTGCTCACAATTCAAGGGATTTCAGGCACTAGTGCACAAATGAGGAAGCTTTCGGGTCAGAAAAGCCATTCCAGTGCCCTAGAAATCATACTGATTTGGCAGCAGACTTTATAGGTGGCTACTTACTCTACTTATTGAGAAGTCTGGCGCTAAATATTGGCTTGGATTAGGACAGTCCTCGAATATTAAATCTAGATTGGGTCATTGTATTAGTTTTCTATTTCTATGTAACAAATTACCATGAATTTAGCAGCTTGAAACAGCACCCATTTATTATCTCACAGTTCAGTAGGTGAGAGTGTGTGGTAGGCTTGCCTAGATTCTCTGTTCCTGATTTCACAAGTTTGATATATGTTGGTCAGTCTGTGCGTATGTGGAAACTCTGGGAAAGAGTTATCTTTCAAGTTCACTGGTTGTAGGCAGAATCTATTTTCTTCAATAGGAGAGAGGTCTCCATTTTCTTGCTGGCTGTTGCCCAGGATTTGCTTCCAGATCCTAGAGTCCACTCTCCAGTTCTTACTACTTGTCCCCTCCATTTTCTTTTTTTCTTTTTTTTGAGTTGGAGTTGAAGTAGGGTTCGAGCGAGCCCACTGACTCAAATTAGCAAAGGAGAGGTTTATTAGTCAAGGCTCTTGCTGGCCAGCAGCAGCTTGCAGGGAACTAGTTCCAAGGAAGGGCTGAGCTGCAACACAGGGCTGTCTTACATAGTTAGATTTACATCCTGGTGGGCTAAATATAGAACTTGGGACTTCCCAGGGCTCTTATAGCAACATTCTGGAGGTGTGGGCAAGCAAGCAAGTTTACAGAAGCAGATGCAGCTGGTTATGCAGGTGTGGCGGATAAGGGTGCAATTAATTGCATAATGTCTGCAGAGAAGGTTTCCAGGAAAGGAATAATGCCTGCCTCAAGATTAGAGCTATTCCTGCTTTTTTCCCCTTACACTTCTTTCTTTGTTCTCTTTGTTCCTTCTTACAGAGTCTCACTCTGTCATCCAGACGGGAGTACAGTGGCACGCTCCTGGTCACTGCAACCTTGGCCTGCTGGGCTCTGGAGATCCTTCCACCTCACCCTTCCAAGTAGCTGGAACTACAGGTACGCGCCACCACACCCAGCTAATTTTTTTTTTATTTATTGTAGAGACAAGATCTCACCAAGTTGCCTGGGTGGGTCTTGATCCTGTGGGCTCAGGCAATCCACTTGCCTCAGCCTCCCAAAGTGCTGGGTTTACAGGCTGAGCCACAGAGCCTGGCTCCCCTCCATTTTCAAGACAGTTGTGACTCTCTTGCACTTCAATCTCTGACTTCCTCTTCTGCCAACAGTTAGAGAAAACTCTCTGCTTTTAAAGTGTCCTGTGATTAAATGAACCCAGAAAATCTCTCTAATTTAAGGCCAACTAATTAAACTAAATTATATCTCAAAACTTCCTTTTGCCATGGAATGTCACAACTAGAGGAGTAACACTAGGGGAAAGAAATCACAGAAAGTATCTTAGCATTCTGCTCACCACAGTCATCTCTGGCTGAGGGAGTGTCCTTGAAGAATTATCTGCTTTATTTATTGGAATCTTGACAATCAGTAAGGAAAATGAGGTAAAAGAGTACTATACACAGATTTGGCCAACTCAGTCAGTTAGTTTAGGGATAGGGTGAGTCTTTTAAGATAGTTCATATCATGTACAAAGAAACATGGAGGGGAGTTAGAAGAGAAACTTAAGCTCTATAAAAATAGGAATGGAACTATGTTTGTTTTGTTTGCTCTTATATTCTCAACGTATAATCGAGTAAAATTAAAAAGTAAGCATTCAGTTAATGTTTGTTAAATTAAGGAATGACTGGATTGTGTATTAGTCAACTTTTGTTTTCTTAGCAAACATCCCCCCATTTTATTCACTTATAATGACAGATATTTTATTTTTAATTAACTTAATCTTGATTTTTTTTCTCCTGAAGGATCTTGATTAAAGAAACCAAGTCAGTGATCAATTCTGTTAAGGCCTCTTAGAGATGGACGTAATCACATTCAAGTCACATAGTCCATCCCATATCAATGGTATGGGAAAGTTTGGTCCATCTTCTGAGAGGCACTGCAACCTTACATGACAAAAGATGAGGATGTATAATCCTAATGCAGGGAGAGGTTAGAACCGTTGTGATAAATAATAAAATCCATCATGGGCTATCTTTCCATAGTCTATTGCCTAATTGTCACTGCTTCTATGTTAGTAGAATCTCTAAGGTTTGGCATTAGAAGGAAAATATTTAGGAGAAGAAAGGTAGTTTTCTACTCTATCACTCTGAGCTCCCTCTTCTTCTGGGTTCTTGTATACTCCTTTGTAAACAAGCATAGATGGCATTAGGGAGATTTAGTGAGGGCCTTTGAATGATTCATTTAGTCAGTTTCATTGCAACTTTTAGAGGTCTTTCATTCTAGGGTTTTGCTTTAAAAAACACATTTTTCTTATTTTCTAGAGACCACTACATACTATCATCTCATCAACAAATTTTGCATGCAAGATCTAATTTTTCACTATTTAAATATATTTTAAAGCTATCTCAATTGGAATCATGACATTAATTTTACCCCAGAATTCATAAGTATTCTTTTGTAAAGAAAATGCACATGTAACCCAATTTATCTTTCTTTAAAGAAGTATATATCTTTTTACGTCTTGCATTCAGGCAACATTATTCTTAAATTATAGCAACATATAGTGAAAAAATATTGTTGTCTTACTTTTAATGCATTTTCATTCCTCAAACTTAGAGGAAAAGTTGTTGTGGAAATAACATTTTAGTCAATAGATTACTAACATATTATATGCCTTGCACCTTGGGTAATGTGATGTATGGAAAATTACTTAGCTATTAGTCTTCAGTGGGAGCCAAATGAATAATGAGAATTGGTAATTCATCTTATTTTCAAGGATTTTTAACACTATCTGTGTCCTTGGGGCCACTTTCACAAATGTTACACTTTATTATTTCATGATCCAAAGCGACAGGAAGCTTTTTTTTTTTTTAAGTATAAGATTTAAAACAGGATTGAGGCTTGTCTAACTATGTATACATCCATAAAGACAGGCAGGAGAAACATAGCATTTGTTTGTGTTTCTTTTCAAATGTGACAGCTAGAACAATGACTGCCTTTTTCCTTCACTTGAAGTTTTCAAAGCACCCTGGACAGCTGTAGTCATTCTATTGTCAAATAAAAAGCTAATGTCAGCTTTTCATCTCACCTTTATTCTTGGTCTTTGGTCTTGATTAAGCATCTGCTGCCATAAAAAGAAAAATAAACATGCTCGCCATCATCCTATTTCTTTGGTGGGCAACAATAGGTTTTGCTGTTGGCTGGTGATACTGAGGGTCTCCTCAAATCCTTGCTAAATACATAAATAGTGAAGTAATGGGCAGATGGAGAAGCATTCATAAGGATGGGTATCAGAACACTCAATGAGCTTGTGGCTCTCCTGGCTGTCAGGCCTGCCCTGATGGTGTTACAGCTGCCTCCCGAATTTTTTTGAAAACGGTCATTTGGTGGCTAATATTTTAAGTTTTTTTTTTTTTCTTTAGGGTTCATTACAGTTAATGTGACTTTTGTTACTCTTAAAAACATTTAACAGAAAGGTAAAGAGATGAGATTATGTGGCAGAAACTGGCTAGCAGTTTATTAAATATTACTCTGATTTTTTCTATGCACACAAATCACATCTTCCAACTATTTTATAAGTATGCATCCTGAGGTCCAGAAAATGAAATATGAGCTGAAATGAAGTGTGCCATATTCCAGGAACATGCCATAAAGCTCTTCCCCTAGCAATCCTCCACTAGTTAGATGAAGGCAAGCGTGGTGATCTTGGAAACAACATGGTGAAGATGTTGGCGTTACAAGATGGAAGGAGGCTGAGTACTTTTATTACCACTTGAGCAAGTGTCCTCTACTAATCAATAATTCCTATTTTGAACTTGGAAAGAAGAATAAACTTCTATTATGTTTGAACCATTATGTGTTTTGGGATTTGTCTGTTATTGAATCTATTATTTCTTTAATGTATATTGAATTTAACTAAGGTATATTGAATAAAGTTCTACAATTTTAGAATAGTGTAAAAAGATTATCTGTTAAATGAAATCCAGGAAAAGTGTAAGAATCAATGTCCTTGGTGAATTTTGAGATATAGGAATTATTTGATATATGTGGTCCTTATAGAATATGATGAGGTGAGTGGGACGTATGAAGAAGAATGAGGAATTGTTATCAAATGCTCAGGACTCTAACCAGAGGGTAAGGGGAGGATTCTTCACTGTTGCTCCCAAAGTTTAGAGATTCTTAATCAGCAAAGGCATAAAAATCAAGCCTTGAAATGACCACAAACCTGACCAACCTTGACTGTGGAGGCATTTTGCTAAGCTGTCCATAGATTTGTGACTCACAAACACTGTGAGATAATAAATATTGTTTTAAGCCATTCATTTGTTACATAGAAATAGAAAACTACCCCAGGGAAGATCTACTAAAACTGAATGCATATACTCTATCATCCAAAAGTTCCACTCATAACCATCAGAAAGGCATGCATAAATGTTCACAAAAGACATATGCAGGAATGTTTACAGCAGCATTTTTCATAATAACCCATACCGGGAACTTCCCGGATGCCCACCATCCTAAATGTCTACTAAATGTAAGTAATGGGTATATAAATTGTAGTATATTTACAAAATGGATCACTCTCAGTACTGAGAATGATCAATACATCCTTAAGCAAAACAATATAGATACAGTCTATAAATAAATTGGGCACAAAAGAGAACCTACTCTATTATCTAATTTAGATAAAGTATTCTATTTCCTTATCAGTAAATTGTGAATATAATGACTGTCCTCCAGGAAGATGAAGAATGGTACGTGACTCTAAGGAACATTGCCTTATAGACAGTATTCAGTTTCTTGAAACGAAGGCTGTTTATGAGTGTGCTTTTTTGTGAAAGTCCATTAGGAATACACTTTGGTATATTTACATTTCTGTATATGTATTACATATTAATTAAGAGTTCTTTAAAAGTTTAAAGAACATGTGTGCCTCTGTGATAAAAATTTATGTTCATGGTATTGTTGGGCAAATATGTAAATTTTTACATATTTGTGTCTAATTTGTGTCTAATTTTTTATACTAGTGCTATGTATTGTTTCAGAAGTTTGGAGACACCTAAGTGTCCACTAAAGTCAGTGACTAAATAAATTGTGGGGTAGTCATCAAATGGCTCACTTCAAGACTATGAGGATAAATACGGGGATCTGTTTCCATTCATACAGAAAGATGCCCAGCATATACTTCTCAGGAAGGATAATAGATGATAAACACACATGCAAGGCACTGGCGAGACCACAGTGGGTTAGGCAAATAGAAAAATCATTACTAAAGTGTTAGTAATAATTTACTTGAGTGGCAACTTTATGTTGACTTTTTTTCTTTATGCTTTTCTACATTTTTAGTGTATGAATTGGTTTGATTTGATTTTATGTTTTTGTATTAATTTGATTTTAATATCCTAGAAAGCAGGAGTTGTGCTTTTTATTCAACAATTCATTTCACACATATTTAACTCATTTAACATAGACCTTGCACAAAGTCAGAACTCAATAAATATTTACTCACTGCCTGACTGAATGAAAAAAGCAATAATCTATCTTAATATATATCTTAGAGAAGGGCATTTCTATATTCTAACAAGTTGTGTAAATGGAGACAATGACTGAAAATGCTGTACATTTTTGTGTGTGTGTGCTTTTTGGGGGAGAGTTACATATCAGAATCTTGTTTAAAAGCATTTTAGACATTAATTTAAATGAGAAGAAGACATGCAATTGAGAAAGTACAATAAAGGTAATGCTACCAGTTGGTTAATAGTCATTAACATTAACTATTTTTTGTCTATTGAACAATACATTCATTTTATTAGACATTTTATCTAATGTGTAGTCTCCTTGTCTGATTTTGTGAAGGTCACATAAATCCTGGCTCATCCACAGTGAGGAAGCAACCTGCCAGGGCCTTCACAGCCCAGGCAGGTGGCTGGTGACAGGATGCCTAGTGATCTGAAGCCTCGCATTGCAATTGGCTGCTGATTCTGCAGGCAAGTCTCAAGTTCTGAATTTTATATTTCCTGTCTGGGAATGACTTTACAAAAATAAGGAACATTGGAAAAAGCCATAAAGTCTTAAGTGTTTTTTTCCTCCTTTTTTTTTTTTTGTCTTCCATATATATGTGTACATGTGTATGGTAGTATTTTCTAGGCTACACATCAGTCATTCTTTTTATTATTTTTTTGCAAAACAACATTAACATCTTTCTACTTAATGCAATAACACCAACTCAGCTGTCTCAGTGGAAACAAAATGGTCACATGATGTAAATAGAGATGAGGGAGGTTGAGAGAAAGAAAGAAACAAGGCCAGTCATGGCAGCTTTCTCTTGTAATCTTAGCACTTTGGGAGGCAGAGGTGGGTTGATTTCTTGAACCCATAGGTTCGAGACCAGCCTCAGCTACATAGCAAGACCTCATCTCTACAAAAAAAAAAAAAAAATGAAATTAGCCAGGCATGGTGGTGTGTGCCTGTGGTCCCAGTAGATTACTTATGTAACTAATCCTGACTTGTACCTCACATCTTTATAATAAAATAAAGTCCTGAAATTATTTTTAAAAGAGAAATTTAGGCATAAGGATCACCTGAGCATAGGAGGTTGAGGCTGTGGTGAGCTGAGATCATGCCACTGTACTCTAGCTTGTGTGACAGAATGAGTCCCTGATTCAAAAAAAGAAGAAGGAAACAATAAGAATTTAAAATTTTAGTTTCAAGATATA